>JADDOH010004057.1:0-157871 GCA_016648135.1 Agrypnia vestita
GAAGTTTGCAGACTGACATTAGTTTATATAGGAAAAGTTATTTAAAATAATAAAAACTATAGATTCAAATATAATATATGCAATGGCTCCTTTACCACAGACCTCAGTAAAATGTTATAATATATTACTATGTATAAATAAATAAATAAAATGAAATGCTCGTTTTTTTTGTTAAATTTTACCATTATTTTTAATATTCTCAAATACTTTTATTATTTCTATTAAACAAGGCATGACGATTTAAAAGATGATATGTGTACATCATACATGGCACCCGTGCAAAAAATACTTTTGTTCCTCGGAAAAATTTTGTCAAAAATATAAAATGCTTTGGATTTTTAAACATTCCGGAAAAACGAGGCGAGTTCCACGGGAAAGCTTGCTAGACGCTTTCTATTGTGATCATTTACCTTTAAAATGATGACGTCATTAGTACAAAGTAATTAATAATTCAGCGGAAAGGCTTTGCGGGTTTAACGGATAAAATATGCAAACAATGGATACACTTTTAAATCCGTTTATGTGTTTTTTTGCCATTGTTTGCTGGTAAATTTGGTGAATATTTTTTTTTGCAAAGATATAATCAGAAATTTGTAAAAAGACGTGTAAATTATTGTACGTTGTGCATCCTTTAAAATAAAACGTGAATTGTGCCTGCTTACTGTGTTGAAATATTTAAATTTAATGTACCGATATCTCGTTTCAATACGCAGTTTGAATAATGTATATTGAACAAATAATGGACAAATAAGTGTTTAACCTTCGGGTGCCAGAAGATTTAAAAAAGATGAGTGGTCAGAACGGGGTACAAACGGGACCCCAGTGGAATTTGCGTTTTAATGAAGTACGATGATTTTAAAATGTTCTATAATACTTTTTAATTTCATTTTAAATTCAATGCGAACACGATTCTACTAAATTTGTCGTAATTTTATAAGAAATCGTATAATTATGACGTCTCGTGACTCATAAGAGTCCGACTGACAGGAGCCGTGCAAGCAGAATGAAGTAGGCATATCGTACAGATACTGATTTTTGTGTATGGAAAAATATAAATTTTTCTACTTTTGACTGTATTAAAATACATTATCATTATATTTTCTTTAGTGTTGTATTCTTAGAATATAACAAAGAATATCAGCTCAACGTCATTTATGATTAATAAATAGTTTAAAAAATAAGATTTTGGGGTTGAGTTGTGCCCCTTTCCGGAAACAGAGTGTTAAGTAAGTGGCCTGGGAAGGCTAAAGCTAAGATGGGAGGTAAAATATCATCGCAGACATCTGTCTTAGATATCCAAGACGTGAGAAAAATATCGCGTAATAGAGGTCAACGCAGAAAAATTCTTCCGGACTTTTTAAAACCAATCACAAAAATAATAATTAATTTCACAAATTTATCATAAGTTGGCTTCAAGTCTTGTAATTTTGTATCGATATTTCATTAAATTTGAATTTTTTCGTCATTTTCCTTTTAATATAAATCGATTTTATTTAAATGAAGCACGATGAAACTTAAAATATGTAAGTAGTATACATGTATACACATTGGTACATACAGTACATATGTATATACGTAGTGTGTTTTTATTTATTTCAACCAAACAGATGAAGCATGGGAAGTTTCCTTTGGTGAAGGTCTGAAAGGGAGATGGCGCTGTTGGAAACGGCCTTCTAGATTTCCTCGATTTCTCTGACCAGAAATTTATGGAACCTCCGCTTTCTCACCGACCAACTTAGCTAGAGCAAGAAACGATAGGGTAGGATTCAATACTTGTACAGCAAGTAACGCGTCCTCTCAGTTTTCCAAATCTAATGAACATAATAAAGTAGAGTTGTGAATAAGGATTTGTAATTTAAAGAGTCAAAGCAATACTACATCCTTATTATAATTGTCCTAATAATTTATTCGTAGACATACTTCATTTTTTTCCCGCCCACAGAAAGTATCGGTTGCTGTCAGTCAGCCTCTGAGTGAATAAGTGTGGTTTGTGCCCGTCGGATTGTTATTTGAGTAGTAATTAAATATTTTATTTGAAAAATCATTTCTATAAATTAAATATCAAATACCAGTTTGAGACTAAACAATTTTTATGTAACGCGTCCTACAGACGATTTTTTTTACGAAAATGGCGCTATATAAATAATACATATAATTCTTATTATTTTTACTAGCTGTAACCCGTCAAAAATGACGGTACTTCTACATGTTGATTCCTAAAGAATAAGTATTTTATATAAAAAAAGAAAATTCAAAAAAAAATACGTAAAAAGAATTTCCTGAAAAAAAAATTACTATAAAAAGTTACGGACGTTCACGAAGTTACAGGGACAGACAGACAAACGGACGGATGGAAGGACAGATAACGAAATTATTATTTAATTGGATTATTATTGGAAGAAAAACATTTCTTGTTTTAGTTTCGGAACATTTGCATGACTTACGTGAGGAGAATTTCTACCATTTAATATAATATTCCAGAACGTGGAGCGTGAACGAAATAGTTTTTCTCGCGGATTTTTGGACACGTAGATACTTGATCCTCGCCGTATCTAGAGATTCCTTTTCATTGACACAAAATATTCCGCCTAAATTTATGATTATATTTCGATGGAAAGAAAAGTCAGTCGATGAATCATTTCGAAATCCAGTCGTGTGCGTCGTCGCGTCGAAAAAGCGAACATCAAATATCTCAACAAAAAAAAAAGTTTTTTCCTTTCTATAAAGCGTCAAAATTGTTGTTTGCATCTCTAATAAAAATATATTTGTGAAAACTCTCTCATTGAAAATTTATCGATTTGACTAGGGGAAACGTGTCCATGGAACGAAGAATTTGTTGTCCTAGATAGTCGGAAAATTTACTGAAATCTTAGCTCGTTACTAACGTTAATTATATATGTTTTCGGTGCGTTATAATATGTTTTCATATAACGTTAATAATATATCTAAGAGTACCGATTTCAATACACCAAAGTTCTGCTAAATTGAAATTGAAACCATGTAAGTGTAAGCAACTTTTGTTATATGTGATATTACGTGCAGGCTAATATCCGCGATATTAGTCTGCACATAATATCGCGGAGAATTCTGTACAATAATTCTCAAGAAATTATTCAAAGAGATATATATTTTTAGTACCGACATATTTTTACTCCCTTTCTTTTAACTCGTAGCGTCTGCTTGCTTACTTGTCTGTCGAAAAAACTTTGGATCGATTTTAAACCCTTTTCCCGTGATCCAATCGAGCTGAAACATTGACAGACTCGTGGCGACGATAAAAATGATTTATTAAATTTTCTTTTAAAAAAAATAATTATTATAGGATAATAATTTTGGATTTTTCAAAATTTTTTATTACTCGCTTTCGTAGCGTCGCCCGACTCGAGCCCAACGCATAGGTTAAGCACCAAACCTGTTTCCACTAGTAAATGAGAAAAGGAATATAATTAAAACTTGGTTTTGATGGGTTAGTTTTTTATATATATATTTATTTAGGCATTCACAATAAAGAACAAAAAATAAACTTATAAATATAATTTTTGAAAAATGTTAATAATTTGAATTATATTAATAGTGAGAATTACAGACCACCGAAATATATAGACATAAACTAATGTAAACGTAAACAGTCTGATCCACGGCTGGTTACAGTATGTTTGACTTGTTTAAAAAGTTGTACGTGATTGTCAATTTTGAAACAATAGGGCGCCTGATACACATGCTTATTTAGTGGCACGTGAGCATGCGCAGTATCGACTTTGACAGTGGCATGCTTATTATTGGCATGTGTATACGCACATTGCTAGAAATGAGCATGCCACCTAGTGGCATGCTCAAAAATCAACCGCCGGTTGATTTATAAGCATGCCACTGTCATTCACCGTAGAGAAGGGGTATCTATGGAGCATGTGTGAACAGACTTGCTTATTTATGAGCATGCTTATGTCATTCGCGGGCTTCGCGGCTAGTATTATCAATGCGATCTTCTCAGTCCGCGACAGATGAAACAAATATGGCGCGTTGGGGAGATGATAAAACATTACTTTTCGTGACTTATTATAGGAATCACGAATGTCTGTGGAATACTCGGTCACCGTTGTGTAAAAATAATATAGTGAGAAATAATGTTTACGAAACTTTATTAATAGGCAAACTAAAATCAAAAATGTGCAGATGGAAACTCGGGAACTTTTTTGATTTATTGGTTCACTTGAATTTTCTATTTGAGTTTGCAAAGTTTCCATTTTGAACAAGAGCGTCTCTGTTCTGTGACAAAAGCATTCATTCATTCATTTACGCCTAAATAGGCTTTTACATATGTAGGTATATAACAGTTATTTGGAAAAATAATATAAACAGAGAGAAAAACAACAAAAAAGGAAAGTGTATATAATTTACATTATGGCGGAATGAAGCGCTCTCAGTATCGCGCCCCTATACTGTGACAGGCCAGAACCAAACACGTCCGCTATGTTTGTATAATTGTTACCTAACCTGTGTATTCTAGGTACTAGCGAGTTGTAGTGAGCATTTGTTCTAGTATTGTCACGGTAAAAAGGCGTCGGCACTCGAGTAGTTCGACTGGGTACATGGAACATTATTAAGGACAAAATTTCAGGGCTGTGGTAATGCGAGTTTACAATTTTATATAATAAAATCAGATCGGATAAAACTCTCCTGTCCGATAGTGGCAATAAACCGGTAAAATATAATAAGTTTGTATAGTTAAGATTTTCTATTGGCATATGGAGACGGAAATTTATGTAGCGTAAAAATTTATGTTGAATTCTTTCTATTGTATGAACATGAGCATTGTAATAGGGACACCAGATAGATGAGTTGTATTCGATTTGACTTCTAACAAGAGAACAATAAAGGAGTTTGACCGTTTGAATATTTGTGAAGGAATTACAAGAGCGCAGAACAAAGCCAAGTGTTTTCATAGCCTTGTTTGCTATATTATTGATATGGTTTACGAATGATAATTCCTCGTCAAATAAAATGCCAAGATCATTAATTTCAGTAACGGTTTTCAAGGGAGTGGCATTAATCGAGTAGTTAAAAATGATAGGATTTTTAATTGTATGAAAGCGTATAATTTGGCATTTGTCAATATTTAGAAGGAGTTTATTAGTACTGCACCAATAATTCAGATTGGCCAAATTAAGTTGGATCTTTTGACAATCTTGAATATTTCGTATCACTTTAAACACTTTCATGTCATCAGCAAAAATTAAAATGTTCACATCATGAAAAACAGTAAAAATGTCATTAATAAATAATAAAAACAAGATAGGTCCTAGATGAGAACCTTGTGGGACACCGCTGGTTGCTCTAAACTTAAAGGAAGAGAAAGAATTTATTTTTACAAATAGTTCTCTATTACAAATATATGATTTTATCAAATATGGAAAGTGCCCAATTCCAGAGATTGATTAAATAATTCTACTAGTGGATAGGATATTGAGGATACACATAGTTTTAATAGTATAGGTGGAATGTTGTCAGGGCTGGGAGATTTGTATACATCTAACAATTTAATTTTCTTTACGACTTGATCAAGGTTGATGCGAACTGATGAAATGTTAAGAATATCAATGAGTTCAGAGTCAGGAATGCTATTATCAGTAGCTGAATATACATTCATGAATGATTTTGCAAATAAATTAACAATGCCGTTGATGTTGTCGCTGGATTCATTGCGAAAGTGCATAGTGTTTGGTAGATTAGAACTATTTTGTTTTTTAGAATTAACATATTTCCAAAAACTCTTAATATTAGATTTTATATTGCTTTCAGTTTTGGCGATGTACTCATTGTAACATTTCTTAGATAAAGTTTTGCAATTTTTTCTAAGATCATGAAAAAGTGCATAGCTGTTTATAGATTTGGACTCTTTAAAACATTTACGTGCAAGCTTTTTCTTACAAACTAATGTAATCAATTCCCTTGTATACCATTTAGGATAATTATTAGCATTATTGTTTGTAGATTTAGGAACATAGGATGTAATTGCATTGGTAATTATTGAGTTAAATCTATCAACCTTTGAGTCGATAGATGTGTGATCTTTAAGAAATGACCAGCTTTGTTCATGGAGATATGCAGATACCTTGGTGTAGTCCGTATTATGAAAATCGAAACCTGATATAGGGTATCGTAAGTTGCCAATGGTCACATTATGAATTTCAAATTCTAGAGGTGGGTGAAGCATGCCACTAATAAGCATGTGTGTTTGATTGTTAGCTTTGGGCATGCTTATTTATGAGCATGCCACTAATAAGCATGCCAGTAATGAGCAAGTGTGTACAGTTGTTAGGGCATGCTTATTAGTGACATGCTCATTAGCATGCCAGTAAAGAAGCATGTGTATCTGTACCTTTATGAAAAACTCAAACTATCATAGAAAAAGATTTTGATACCATAAGTAACTGGTGTGATTTGAACGATATTCACTTAAATGTACCTACATAAATGTTTTAGGATTTCGTTTATGATTGCTGCGCGAAACAGTTCTTGTTGTGAACTATGTAAGTAGTAAGTAAGACCAGCAGTGTGGCGAAATACCAGCGACAGTACCTATGGACATGTGAGAAGTGTTCAATAGTAATCAGAGTAATACAAATAACATGAATCAGAAATCCTAGAAGCAGATGGAAGATTCTCGAGTGACCTGAGCAAGATTAAGTGCAAATTACAGAATAGATCTACATTTAAACTCGTGTCCAGTGACTGACGGTGATTAAAAAAAAACTTTAATTTTATGTTTTTTTTTTAAATAAATTGAATATTTATTGAAAATAAAATAATACATACATGTTACGGTGAATATTACATTTTTTTAATACGTGTTTAACTGTCCCCAGAAAAGTAAAACTTGTTTTTGGGATATATATAAGAGAATAAATAAATAAGTATGTATAAGTCAATAATGGAACAGTGTTGAGAAATACAAAAATCATAAGATATATATTAGTGACTCAAGTATACTAATTATTTTCGGAGTACCGTTATTTTTTAAAATTCTAAGTATTATTTGTCTTTTTTATTTTTTGTCTTATTTATTTTATTTCATTTGTCTTCCACAGCCAGGATCCCTTAACAATATTATGGAAGAAATATGTTAATAAAAATACAAATATAATGATCGAGACACAAGCAAATTGGTAAAATAATGATGAAGGTTAACATTATATTACCAGGAACTGTTAACTGCTACGAAGAACAGGTATAGATTGAATGGATATTCTGTACTGAGAAGCTACAGATGTAAAGTTCTTAAGTCAATTTAAATGGATACATGTACATTATGTACAATGAGACGCTTAAAATCAATAAACCACGTCTGGATCATTTTATCAACATTTTGAGAGGGTTTTGTGTGTAAACTTAAAAAAATCTTGCATTTCCTACATTGAAAATTACGGCAATGCTGTGTATCACACAAGATAAACAATATTACATCTTCCGCTTTAAGTACTTTGTTGGTCGTCGTAATATCGTCTTGTCCTGATTTATTCTTTAAGTTTATTTCCCAAGACGTTCATCAAACGTGTACTAAAGGGCTTATCCTTTCTTCTTCCCTTCTTCCTTGCGGTCGCTCCTGAATCCGATACGTGATATTTAATCTCACAACAGTTTTATTCTTGTTAACGTATATCCGCTGGGTCTACCACTAACGATAAATATTATTGCCAACGCTATTTAGGTCTGCAATACTTATCCAATATATTGTCACGTGGTGTGGTAAGGAGGACAAATGAAAACACTGGAAATTAATTAGCGATTTATTAATGAATGATGAATTAATTACTCTTTAATCTACACTATTTTGCAATATATCACTCGTATCTAACACTTAATTATCGCTGGGTAACGTTTATTTATCGCTTGTAGTATATTCAATTCTCGTACATAGAATTCGTTAAGTTTATTTCGCCATTTAGGTACTCCGCTTGATTATTTCGCTTTATTCATAACTTCGATTATATCACGACTGGCCATCCTAGCCATCGCCTCGCGGCTCGCGACCGACTTCATACCGAATGAACTGTTAAAACACGACGACTGCATGGCGGCATGGATCCGCGCTATTTATATCCAAATGCTGATATTTTCGAACTTTCAAGATTATTCTTGTCTTTAAGAGAAGGTTCTTGTCGCTTTTAGATTGTTCTAGTCATTTTTCTAAGGTCTTAGATAGTTAAAGAGTGATCTGATCCTGCGATATGTTGTAAGATATAAAAAGGGATTCAAACAGTGCTCTATTCCTTCTGCTTGCCATTCCATGACAATATAAATAGTAAACTATTTTTAAAAAATCTAGGAGAAACATAAACCCCTTTATCAATAAAGGGAATAAAAATGCCTTACCTTTTGATTCATAGTTTTTCGTGTATTTTATCACAGAAAACACCAGAATATAAAACATAAAAAACTATGATGTTATCCTCGAGATAAGCGTTATTGTAACGATCATTAAATATTACTATGTTTTCGCTACTAGATTTAAATAAAATATAACATATTTATAATACGAGAGAGTAACAGAACGAGACGTTCTTGACAGGTAAAGTTTTATACTTCATCTCTCGATGAGATGATCTGTCACTCTATATAATGGATTCCCAATTCAGGGAATACGTACACTAATATTGATCGACAGGTGGTTGTGGCTATCTTCAATGTATTCAGATACTTTGTGTCGACCGACTCTAGACTAGTCCCCGTGCTAACTGCCCGTTGGCTAATGAAAGGAGGAGAGTGAAAGCTTATGATCTCACTTTGTATAGCTGCATTCCTCTGTGCTCTCGGTAAGGTGGCCAGTCTGAGTATACAACACTCTTGAAACTCGAGTAGTAAAATATATAAAATTTAATTAAACTCAGGTAGAGAACACATAAGAATGTTCTTAGGTTTTCACGGCCACTCAGAATCTTCTGGTTTGTGTCTTCTGGGGTATTATGCCGTGTTATTACGACCTTTCTGGCCGGCGTTTCGGATCCCATTGCACGGTCCATGGGTCCAGGGTACATCAGCCCTGATGATGGACCCCGCAATAGCATCTGACACGTTAGCCAGAAAGATCGTAATATCACGGCATAATACCCCAGAAGACACGAACCTTAGATAGAGAACACTTAGTTATATTTCATTCATTTTATTGATCATCATGAATATTTTAATAATCAAAATATTATTTTTTTTAATGTCGAGACGGCCGAAAATAAAGATTACATTACCAGAAACTGTGAACTATCATGATTGTCAACTAACAAGACACACAGATAATTTTCTTAAATAGATGACATGTATAAGGTTTAATGTATAGGTCTAAAAGTTTTATTCATCTATTAAATATCTTATAAAAATTAAATTAAATTAAAAATTAAATTAAATACCATTTTAATTAAAATATGTTTCTTTAGCGAATCACTTTACCTCGATTGTGTTTTGCGTGAATGTAACTATCGTGCTCCGAAAGGAAAACACCTAAAGAGCCAGATTAAAGTTGGACCAAACAATATAAGAAAACTTTAATCCCAAAGAAGAGCGGCGCGCGGAGAGAAACAAATGTTTACCAAACAATGAAATAATGCTTTGTACCAAAATTGGACTCATATTGTTGAATTAAAACAAAAGAAGTATTAAGAACAAAAGCCTTTGCAATGTTTTGTTGCTTTACATTTTGATTGCGCTTTTTCTCATATTTGCATCTTATTCTGCAGAATGAACCGCCGGAAAAAAATACTTTCATATCTTTAAACGTTTTAAAATCACATAATTGAAGTCGTTTTGATCTCTAACTTCATCTCGTCGTTATCTTCTGAGCTCCCGATTACCATACAACACATGACTTTTTTTTATAAAATCATTCTTTTTTTCCTCGTACCTTATCTGTTTAGTAGACGCCACTTTATTTATTGCAATCGAACCATTGCAAGAGGTTCAGTTTCTTCAGTTGCGACGGTGTCTCTTTCCTGGAACACTATTTCCTTCAAAGTTTCCTCGCATTATGAAATTCTGGATCAGATGTACTGAATTAATCATTACATGTGGAAGTGTTGGTGTAATGTTTTGATAAATGTTCAAATTTTTTGTTTGTAACATTGTGGAAATTCATTTTTAATATTTTTTAAAATGATGGTAAATACAACTGTTGTAAACAGGCTGTTATTGACAATGGGAGAAATCCCGAAAACGTTATAACAATTCAAAATAAATATAGTGGAATAAAACAGTGTTGTGTTTACCATCATTTTTTATAATGTTTTGAAATTTTTATTGTTTTAACAACTTAGTTCTCCTCCTTCAACTTCTGACGACGTCCTCCCCGTGTATCTGACGTGCCAAACTCTGGAGCCCAGTAGTAACATTAAATATCTTGGTCACATTATATGCGACAACTTATGTGACATTTAGGATATCGAATGACAGAGAAGAGCTATTAGTGTAAGGTCCAATATGCTAGCCAGGAATTTCTCTAGATCCAGTAACGAAGTGAAAAGATACCTTTTCGTTACTTATTGCACGAATCTGTACACAAGTGAGCTGTGGTGCAGACACACTCTGCTGTCCTATAACTCTATGAGAGTGCAATATAACAATGCCTTCAGGATAATGCTCGCTTTACCCTGGCGTTGCGGTGCATCTCAAACGTTCGCAGAACACAGGGTCCATGGCTTTGCTGCACTCCAACGACTGAAGATAGTTAACGCAAGAAGAGGATGTGGGGGTCTAGCAACTTCATTATTCAAGCAGCTGCTATGTGGCTTGACTCCCCAATGCACAAAAGATTATGAAACAGTGACTGTTCTTCATTATTTTTTATGTATTTATTTATTTTTATTTTATATTTTATATTTTAAATTTCGACATATTTTCTTTTCTTATTCTACTTGTTTGTCTTTTGTTGTTTTATATATATATTATATATATATATATATATATATATATATATATATATATATAATATAATATATATATCTATATATATCTCAGCATTCTGAAATAAAGACATTTTATTATTATTATTAAAAATATTTTTATCTGAATATTCTGAGAACACAATTACTGGATTTATCCACTCCGGGATTATTATGTAATTAAGATAAATTATTGAAGTCTCATAGAGACGAAGCTATTTATATGAAAAAGTTGTATGGTAGTTTTTTTGTAGGGTAAAATATAGAAATATCACATTACTAACTGCATAATCTATGTATATTGTTTCAAAAAAGGGACTACAGATGTCCCTAGCATAGCCTCTTGAAATATACGGATGATTCCTATTTGTAACATATATATATAACTTTTAAAAATTCGATGTGTGGATGTTTTTATGATGGAATTGGTTAACTTTGCATTGTGTAAAGTGATCACTTAAGCCAGCTCAAACAGGTTGTAAGTCCTGAGTCATCGTACAAAAAAAACTTCCATACACTTTTTTCATATAAATAACTTCTTATTTATGAGACTACTATAATTTATTTTAATTAACTTAGTATTCGCTGATCAAACTGAATTGCGATAAAGAAAAATATACGTCACTCTAACTATCAATCCTAGCTGTATTTGAGCATTTGTCTGTAGGTCCAAATTCCAATTGATTAAAATCGCTTTATAAATTTTTTGATCATTTTTCTACCTTTCAATATCCCCTTAAAAGACAATATCTTGTATCTAATGTTCAGATAGAATAGTTTACTATTTTAATTTGTATTAGTAAGTACGTAGGTAATTTATAATACATATTTTATAACTGAACAGATGTACGTTGTATCCTGACGAACGGACCATTGGCCCTGAAACATGGTGAAAAAACAGTGGTGAAAATAAAGTACATTCTTATTAATTTTATTAATAAAGTCACCAGAAAATCATTTTGTTCTTTTTGAAGAAGATTATTATTTAGCTTAAAACCTCTCACTTGTGGTGGTCTGATTGTTAGGTCTAACGGTGAAGGACTTTTTAGTGTACAAATAATTTGGGAATTTATTCCTTGTCCTGGGAGATCACCTATACATATATTTCCCGTTGCACAAGCGCTCAGCCAAATTAAAAAAATATATTTGAGTATTAAATTGATATGTATTCCTGTTTCATTGTATTAAGACTGTTAAAATTATTACCATACGTAACAATTTGGAGCGACGATGTTTCCGCATTAACGAATATTAGTTGAATTAAAAACTACTCATTTGATTTTTAAATGTATGCATACTTTTTTTATTTAAGATATCAGTTTTTTATTGTATACGAGTATTATATAATTCATTAATTAAAGAACACTCGATTTTAGGAATATTCCTTAGTATTTTCGCAGATGTTCGCAATCATTTTGAGATTTGAGAAATGTGGTTTTAATTAATAATGACATGATTTATGGGTTTTATAAAAGGGTAGAAGTTAAAATATTGCTTCTCATTTAATGTTTAACGTATTTAAAAAATACAACCATCCGATTTCACCTTAACTTATAATCCTAAATCATGTTTCAAAGTTTATATAATTTTCATAATCGTTTACAAATGTATTAATTATAGAAATCTCACTGAAACAAAGCTATTTATATGGGGTACGTGTATGAAAGTCTTTATAGGGTGGGCTTATGACCTGTATGAGTTGGCTTTAGTGATTACACAATGAACGTTCACCATTTCCGCCGTAAGAACATCCACACATTATCAATTTTTTTAAGTTGTATATACTTCCTAAGTCAGTGTCTATCGTATATTTAAATAGACTATACTTGAAACATCTATAGTCCTTCCTATAACAAAGTATACATAGATTTCCTAAAGCTGGTAATGATACCTATAATAATAATGATATCAAGATTTATCGTTTTTTTCTGAATCTGAAAATATATGCAAACTCTTGTGCACGTGTTACAAATAAAAACGATTTCCTCGTCTATTTTGAGAGGTCTAGTTTTCTGAAAAAACAATCCATTTTTTCATTTACTCCTTTGAACGCACTCTTCCTATTCGTACTTGTTTTCTGTGATTCGAAACTCTTTAATTATCATTAAAAGACTTGGCAGATACTTCGTGGTGCAACATTATAATTTAATTTTTTTTTTACTTTACTTTTAATACACACACAATATGAGTTATTAAATTACTACTATAGTTTCGAGAGGATGAGAGAGACTGCTCCTCTCGAGAATA
This sequence comes from Agrypnia vestita, assembly GCA_016648135.1. NCBI lineage: Eukaryota > Metazoa > Arthropoda > Insecta > Trichoptera > Phryganeidae > Agrypnia > Agrypnia vestita. Next base: position 13,173 of record JADDOH010004057.1, read on the forward strand.
TAGTAGTAATTTAATAACTCATATTGTGTGTGTGTGTTTTAAAAAGTTAAGTAAAACATATTTAAAAAAAAACTCTTTAATTATGTTTCTCAAGCGTATATAAAATCGTATATACATAGTTTTTCAAAATGTATTTATTAATGTACTTTATTAATATACCATCTTCTGAAAGAAATCAACTGTACTAACCGGTAAACCTTGAGTGGTTATCAAACACTGTAGTTCTTTCTAGTCAACAATAAATCGAATCTGATAAGAATACATTTCTCCACAAATTTGTTGACGGTTCTTATTACGCTAACTTATAAAATTGCAGGCAGCGTCTCTGTTTAAAGGTATAAAAGCTATCAAATTATATTATAATGTTTTGAAATGATTCGTTTTATGTGTCGGTACACCGTTATTTGAAATGAAAGTAGATTCTTGGCTTATTAAATAGATTAATTATTTTCGCACGGTCAAGAAGGAGTTCAAATATTTTTTATGAAAACCATTGCCCAAAGGTCTTAGGTTTAATTTAAAATAAGCTTGATTATGACATGAAATTGAATACATATTAATAATATCAAATTCATGGAACTTCACATATAAACTAGCACATTATTATGATACTAACACATATATTTAAGATGTGATCTGATATAAAACACTGCTTAAAAACGATTTTGAATACTGAAACCTCTTTTTTGGATACTACAGTTATTGATAAATTTATTGAAAATCTGTTGTTCGTGTCATAAATTATTGATCAACCTCTTGTTTCGACGTATAATGATTTTCGCCCTTGCCTACTGCAACCTCCTTCTTTTTATTTTTCTCAGGATACTCAGAGAAAAGTATTACGTCCGATACTCTCATACAGATTTTTGATACTCCCATTCAGCTACTAGTTCATTCAGTTTAAATTTTTTAATTATAATCCGGAGATAAATTCTACGCACAGTCGATTAACCCTAGTCCAACGGACCAACATTCTTTCGTGTCTTTCTTGATTTTATATATCCATCTTCTTCTTTATTTTCCCATTATTCAATCCCCGGCAGTCTTGCAAGTTTACTGGAATGACACGCCCCTGGAGTTCCCAAGTTTTAACATTCCTCAAGATTTTTAGGGATTTATACAGTATCTAAACAAGACATAAAAAAAATAGAAGACCTAAAAGAGATAATATTTTTGATCCCATGTGCTTTTGTACACGCCAAAACTTTAGTTTAAAAGATCCATCTCAATTGTGTCTCTTATAAATAAATAATTGAATTTGAAAAGAAATATACACATTTTTTTCAATAGTAAAAATCATCAATTACTTACCAGAAAATAAACCATTCAAATGGTGCTGATGGATTAGTTACGGTCTGCAGAAATTGAAGATTGGATGATGGATGGAGTATGGAAAAACTTTTCCAAGTTTCATAGTTTAGCGCGAACACGCGTGATATTGAATCTCGAGGAACAGATGAGGTTGCAAAAATGGCACATTTCAGAGAGATATTCGCACCAGCAGCTCTTGTCATTTGTCACTTTAGTTTAAACTAAATCAACTTTTTTCAGAGAAGACATCGATCCGCTGAGCGGACGAAATAAAATTTCACTCATATTTTTGAGAAACAAAACATAAATTTCAGCATATTTAATTAATTATTTTCTTTCTTCATAATGACGTTCATTTCCGTTATCAAAAATATTAGGTCCTTACATATGAAATTGGCGTTTTGCCGTACTGGCAAATTTGATCTCAAATATCTTCTCTTTGGTTAAGAATTCCAAATCCAAATTTATACAGCTATTTACTCATGTATTTGTGTTTTGAAAATTATAATTCATTTGTTTTTTCCTCAATTGTTTTTTTCTTTGCGTCACTCAGTTTACAAAATGAAAAACTTGAAATATCGCGTTATTTACGAGTACGAGTTCCACCGTGGCACCAGTGCTGCAGAAACGGCTCGAAGGATTAATGATGTGTATGGCGACGGTGCCGCAAAAGAAAACACAGTGCGTTTTTGGTTCCAACGTTTTCGTTCTGGAAATTTCGACCTGCAGAACAAGCCCCGTGGACGGCCGGAGACCAAAGTTAATAATGAAGAATTGAAGGCTATTGTGGAAGCGGATCCATCGCAAACCACATCCGAGTTAGCCGCAGGCTGCGGTGTTAATCCACTTGAAGCAAATTGGTAAGGTGAAAAAGCTTGAAAGGTGGGTACCTCACGAATTGAGTGAAGCAAATCAACAAACGCGCGTTGACTGCTGCGTTGCATTACTCAACCGGCACAATAATGAAGGGATTTTAAATCGAATCATTACCTGTGATGAAAAGTGGATCCTGTACGATAATCGGAAGCGCTCATCGCAATGGCTGAACCCTGCCGAACCAGCCAAACCATGCCCCAAGCGAAAATTGACTCCAAAAAAGTTACTTGTGAGCGTTTGGTGGACTAGTGCTGGTGTCGTTCACTACAGCTTTCTTAAATCTGGCCAGACGATTACGGCAGATGTCTATTGTCAGCAACTGCAAACCATGATGGAAAAGCTAGCTAAACAACCGAGGCTGGTTAATCGCTCTAGGCCGCTGCTGCTTCATGATAACGCTAGACCACACACTGCACAACAGACGGCTACCAAATTAGAGGAGCTTCAATTGGAATGTCTAAGACATCCACCGTACTCTCCGGACCTTGCCCCAACAGATTACCATTTTTTTCGAAATTTGGATAACTTCTTGCAAAGGAAAAAATTCAACTCCGATGGGGCAGTCCAAACCGCCTTCAAAGATTTTGTTGATTCCCGTCCGAATGGTTTTTTTAGTAAAGGGATCGATGAACTACCTATGAGATGGCAAAAGTGCATAGATAGCAATGGTACATACTTTGATTAAATAAATATATTATAATAAAAAAAAATCGGCTTTATGTTCCTCCCATACTAAACGCCAATTTCATATGTAAGGACCTAATATACTCGTGTAAAATTAATGATTATACAGGGTTATTTAGAAAAAAATCCTGCTTTAATTATGCATCTAAAATGTTCAAGCAACTATGACCTAATATCAATAGTTATGGATATATGCGACATCTAAATTTTCAATTTTCTTTCAATATTTCTGGCTTATTTTTTTTTAAACGTTGGATTGTCATTACAGTAACTTATAACAATTAGCAAAAATTCATTCCCTTTAATACAAGTCAAATAAAATAATACCTAATAACCTTCATATTCCAATTGTAAAACATTCCAATTGGAATTTCTGAATGGTTTTAATCATTGTATTTAACTTGTATTGAATTTTTTGTAATAGATATACGTTACTGTAATGATAATTCAGCGTTTTGTAGAAATTAAGCCTGAAATATTGAAAAAAAAAATTAAAAACTTTGAAATTGCAACTCCATAATAATTGATATTAATTAGGTCATGGCTGCTTGAATTTTTTCGATTCATAATCAAGGTAAGAATATTATCTTATTAATGTTTTCCAAATAACCCTGTATAAAGTTTTCCTAAATAGCACAAACCCAGGCATGACACACTCGTAAATTTTGTGCATGATGAAATTGATTGTACTTACGTTTAATAATACCGATGAATTAAGTAGTAATGAATTATATTTTTTTTATAAAACGTTAAAAAAAATATTTTTCTTAGTATTTAATTTATTTATTAAATTTTCTGTTGTTAAATTTTGGCATACGCCATGTTATTGTCACATATTTATTTGAATTCTAAATAAATTAATCGGTTTTAATTGTAATTTTGTTACGGCATCAAGGTTTCAATAATTCATTATACACCAATAAATATGTGCTTATAAAATAGGAAGTAGGACAAAAAAACAAAGTAGCTTATTAGTGTTATGGTCATGATGCTCGCCTAGTAATCAGGTGGTCGGTGGTTCGAGCCCCATTCTAGGACACCAACAAGATAGTCCTATTTTCATAGCACAAGCGCTCAACTTAGTTTCAAGAAAAGCTATTTCAAACAATAAACCACATGATTTCTTATTTTTTTTAATTAATTATTATGTCCAACCTCGAAGCTAAGGCAAGATAATCGCATTACAAATCCGCGAAATATGGGTTGTAACATACATATACCTAGATATTAAGGATATGAATTTGTAAAAAACGAATGAACACATGAACAGTCTTAAACACAAACTTACATTTTTGATACAATACTGTAGAAACATAAAAAAATACACATAATCGAGGATTTTCCAACACTCTGGTCACTTTAGAATAATTAGAAATTACTAGAAAGGCTTAGAAGTCAGTCAATCATACCCGAAATTCGCGAAATGAGATTCCCTATTTAATAGGCGGCATAACCGCTACACGCTACAGTTTTATTATGACAGTTTGGCAACCCCATAGAAACGGATACTAGCAAAAGTGGCGTTATTGTGCGAACTATAAGCGGCCAGCGAAGTATATTGTGAGAGTACATACCGAGCGTTCAATAGTAAATGGGTGTAATCACAGACGTGCGAATATTCTGGAAAGACGAGAAAAAAATGTTCCACAGACGAAAGATTAGTACAAAATTAGTGTGAATTAATTGTGTTTCATTTGTCTCTCAGCGCCACGACCCCATGACAATATTTTACATTCAAATTATTTCATTATTTTGCGTAACGTGAAAGTGTTGCCAAATCAAAAAATCTCTTTAAAAATAGCAATTTCTACAATTTGTTTATTCTTTTCGCAAAAATATTCCATCTTTATTTTGTAATCTGTCTTGTGAAGTTCGTTTCAATTTCCCCCAGGATATAACGAGACAAGACAATTTTGCTCCGAGGAAATATTATTTCTATAAATATTACCTAATTTTATTTCAACAAAGAGAATATTACGTATAAAAGAATATTAAAATTAGAATTTTAGCATTGAACACTGCGAAAGAAAATTTTCCGGGAATAAAACATCATGAAGAAATGATTTCTCAAAATATTATGTTGTTTTTCGTCTAAATCGTGTTGAGATGGAAACACGATACACGATTTTTATAATATGGAACATAAAAAGATTATTATATATAAAATGTACAAATAATGTACTCCGTGTTCCCAAACTTCATTTTTGAAACTTTAAATTGAAATTAAAAATGTTTACGTAAAACTGAAGGAAAAGAAAGTTTGATCTTTATTTTTCCTCGGGAAGAAGTTAGATAAAGTTTTGTGCTATGCAGTTCACTAAGAAAATAGAAAAATGTAATGAAGAAACATTTTTAACATCCCTTTATTTTAAAATATTCATAAAATAAATACATTACATGGTTCTGCAAACATTGAATAAATTATTGCTCTGAAATATAAACAAGATGTCGTAACATTCATTTCATTACTGGATATATATATATATTAATTTATATATATATATATATATATATATATATATATATATCTATATTAATATATATATATATATATAGATATATATAATATATTATAATATATTTAAATGTATTAATATATATATAATATTTTACTGCTATCGGATCGGTATTTTTAATCTGAATATTTGATTTTAGTATTTATTACCAAATTTTACAAAACAAAATTATCAGTATTACACAGATCCAAAAACTTAAAGAATAATCAGTATAAAAGGTATTTAATTTTTACTTTACCATATAATATGTAGGGTATAATAATGTAACCTAACCTAACTTAACCATTACTTAATTAAATGAACTGACTAAAAAATTTATTTATTTTATCGTCTATTCAAAGATTGCACTGGCTAAAAAAATATAATTTTATGCGCATAGTTAATCATTTATGCTGATCAGTATATTATTTTTAACCGACTATTTATAATATAAAATACTTGCAATGTAACAAGAAAATACTGATTTATTTTTACTTGGTTAGAATGGTTTATTATTTACATGGATTGATATTTATTGAAATTCATTATTCATTGTATCTCGCAGCTTCATACGTAAATATACTTTCCAAGAATAACTTTTGTAAGGGATAATTTTAATTTTCCCTTCTTTAAAGATGGGTTTTTGATCCATTTCCAAGAACTGAGCCTTGTCCAAAAATACACCCCGCAAAATAAAAACACAACGCTGTATTTTAGGTGTAATTTTAAAAGTTTAAGAAATCGGCCATCCAGAATATATTTTTTTCGAAATTCTTTACCGATTCGGTGAATAAAAAAACAATTACCAAAACGATGTTACTTATGTAATTTCCAATAAATCTTCGAAGCAAATTCCATTAATTCAGAGAATAGAAATGGAGACCTTTTTTTAATTAATTCTTCGAAGTTAAATTTTCCCATATATTTGTGGGACAATTCTGTATAATACAGAGATATCATACTTACTCATTACAAATTATTTATAAATGCAAATATTCTGAAGGCTTTTTAGAAACATACATCATATTGGTCTCTTCGTATCTTTTCAAATCTTAAACATTTCTGCAAATATTTCTGCAGTATTTATAGTATATTGAATATGAACATGACATGAATAACATTGTTATTGTAGTGTCATTTGTTATGTATAATGTCCGTACTGAGCGTATTATGAAATCACTTAAATATTGTTCATCTACTATTGTTGTTTTTGTCTGAAGACAAGATTAATAGAATCTTCCTTTGATAGATTTTATCAGCTCATCAAAAATATCCGTAAGTGCTGGTTCTCAAAAAAATGATTATAAATCACTGCGTTCAGTGCTATCATTTTCAAAACACACTAAGAAACCTTTTAAGAAAAAAGAAAAACCTATTCCGCAAATCGACTTAAAATTTGGTAGCTTTTCATTAGTTAAATGTATTAATAGCAGTTAAAATTTTAAAAATATATGTTTTTATATATATTTATATATCACATGGTAATCTTTGCCGTTGCCTGTTTTTCAGTATTGTAACGTAATGGCAAAAGAGACTTCGTAAAGAATCCCTCGTCATATGGTAATGACGACAGTAATATCGAAACTTCTCAGACCTTCCACTTCATTCTGGAACATACTACCGCACTCTGGAATCAACTACATCATTCGAGGAACACCTGGTAAAGCCTAGAAGTAACTAAAACCTCAATAAACAGTTTTTGGATGTAAATAGCGCGGATCTAGACCGCAACGCAGAGTTATCGTGTTTGACAGGTCGCTTCAGTGCGAAGTACGCGCGAGACGCCCAGTGTGACCAGTCGTAAATTGCGAAACGATAAATAAATCGAATAATTAATCGAAGTACCTATTAGGCAAATTAAATTAATGCAATAAATACTACGAGCGAGAATTGAGAATGGAATGTTCTATTGAATGTTAAATACGTGTTAACCAACCATAATAAATCCACTGCAAAATAGTGTAGTTAAAAGAATCTTCTTCTTCATGTGCCCTGTCGGGTCCCCCCGACGTCGGCGATCATCTGGGAGAAAGTTTCCCTGTCCAGGGCAGTGCGGAAGAGCTCTTCCACGCTTCTTATCCCGGTCCACTCTCGGATGTTTTGAAGCCAGGAATGCCGCCTCCTTCCGACCCCTCTGCGACCCTCAATCTCCCCTTCATGACGAGCTGAAGGATGGAGTATTTTTCGCCTCTCGTTATATGACCAAAATATGAAATTTTACGGATCTTTACTATGTTAAGTAACTGTCAGTTTGTATTTGCTCTACGTAAAACTTCAACATTACTAGTCATGTCAGTCCAAGATATCCTTAACATTTTTAGATGTATCCACATTTCGAAGGCCTCTAGGCGATTTAGAGTAGTGACCTTTAGCGTCCATGCTTCAACACCGTAAAGTAGAACTGACCATACATAGCATTTGATCAATCTCTGTCTGAGCTTCAAGTTTAAGTCGTTAAGTTTAAAGAATAGCGTTAAATTTAATTGGTTTTAAGTGACTTTGTATATTGAATTGTTAATTAATCATTATTTAATAAATCGCTTATTAAATTCCAGTGTTTTCAATCATTCCTCCCTAGCCGCGACATGTGACATTATTAAAAAAAACTTTACCGTAGCGTGTTTTTCACTGTAATAAAAAATACTATACACATCTAACCTTTGGTGTGTACTGTAAATATTGTTTAATGTGAACATAAAATGCCACAGGTTTATATAGCGGCGTTCTGTTTTTACCTATAAAGTAAATAGCGTGTAATATCCTGTTTACTCCCTAAAACACCTGTTTGCTAAGACAATTTCGAGGAAATTACTCCGCACACTGTATCCAGCTTACATTTTCTTTCCCCTTTATCGTGCTCTTATTTACTCTAAAAGGCCAGGCTGGGAAATTCGTCGGCAGCCGCATCGGGTGACTTCTCTCTGACGCGGGATGTTCACGTGATCATCTCAATATCGTGATCAAAATTGAAAGTAAATCGAAGCCAATTGTCATTTATCATCAAATGACAATTGGCTTCGATTTACTTTCAATTTTGTAACAGTAAAAGCATGAAATTTTGTCACGAATTCATGGCGGTGAGAGACGAAATAAAACAATTAAAATCTGTTAAGTCATCGGGGACAACTTTACCTGGAACACTATTCCGCAATCCACACTAATTTATCACACAAGAATATTCCACACGCGGGTACACTTTTTTATATCGCTGGTTGCCTACATTCGCTTGTTTATTCGCCTGTTCCGCATATTTGTGATTTTCCTTGATATCTAAATTGACTCATTTGATGTGGCATGCCGTTGCCGTTTATATGAGGCCTTCGATTTTGGGATCTTTCGTTCTCCCGATTTCTAAAAATAAAATACAAGTCACTTTGTTTTCACCACTTTATTAGATTTAAATCTACATGTTTCGACAACAATGTTCTCTTCTTCAGGATTGTTTTTGCACTCATTTTTTGTGTGAATATTTTTTACGAAATATGTACATATACGTATTACGTACATAAAAACCGATTTAATAAAATTTGAAAATATCTCTTGATGCCTGTATCAACTTGGATTATAGTTTATTTGAATTTCTCGTTGTCTATCAGGTCAAAAATCACGCACATTGCGCACGCGCACCGGCTAAACGAAATTTTCGATTTAAACAAATTGCAATCCAATTTCATACAACCGCCCTTAATAAAGCAAGAATATTGCGGAAAAGCAACAGCTCTTTTATTCCCTCATTTACTTAACTTAAACTTCATTCATTCTTCATTCCCTTATTTATTCATCTTCGGCGACAACTTACAGCATTTATTTTCTGCGTGCACAAGTGACCAGTGTAAACTATTATTTCTACTGTAATTGTTAGATTTAATGATTTTTACTAATTATACTTAATTTGGCAAGCAATTACTAGCAAAAACTCTAGGAAATAAACATTAACGGTTAAACTTTAGTTGCTAATTAATTACAGTAACGATTTTTGCTGGTGCATGATAGGAATTAAGGATTGAAAATATTTATTTTTATACGTATTCTGGTAGATATGCTTAATAATTTAAAAGAGTATAAGGTTTAAGTTGAAAGGAATATTGATTAAAAGAAGTCCACTTTAAAAAATAATATTTAGAGGTATCATTACCAGTTGCGAAAGCTATGTATACTAACTTGTTAATGAAAAAAAAAAAACAGATGTCTCTAGCAGAGATCATAGTAATATGTGTAAGAATCTTGATTCTAACATATGTAAAACTTTAAAAAAAATTGATAATGTGTGGGTGTTCTTATGATGGAATTAGTGAACGTTGCATTGTGTAGAGAGATCACTTTAGCCAGCTCATACAGGTTGTAAGCCCTGAACCTTCGTATAAGAGACTTCCGCCCACTTTTCTCATATTTAAATTAGCTTCGTCTTTATGAGACTTCTATAATTTTTCATTAATTGATTTACATTCGATTCACTATTTAAATTTTTCTGTAATATTGATGCTGATTTGCCTATTCCATGAATTTATCAACATATTTCAATATACTTAAAATGTTACATTTATTGTGTAGGTATTTATTTTTGAAATTTTCTTTTAACTCGAGTACTCATTCGACAAGGTACTAGATTATAATTATTTTTTAAGACAGAAGTGGAATAAACAAAGAAGTCCACTTGGGAATTCAAGAGTTCATAAAAAAACACCTTTGATTTAAGTCCTCGAAGTAGAAATTAAGTGTTATTTTTTGTTGAATCGTCTCCCGGAAGTCGCTACCTTTAGCTTTAGTTAAAACGCAAAAAATGTCGAGTGTTTCCATTTTCATCTGACGCAAATCGCTCCGAGGTGGGCACTAAAGAAGATTTAAAGAGGAATAAGTGCGCCCGTCCTATAAGAGTAAATGTGCAATTTCCCTCCGTATAACATAAGGCAAAGTGTATGTTTTTTATTGTTAAAGTCTTGGTGATGAGGAAAGTCGCGCTACAACCATAGTCGGTAACTTGGTAAAATAATAACCCCGCCCTCTGACGAGTTAACCGAGCAACTTAACCACAGTAAGACTGGAACTTCTGTTTGTCTTTCCCAACTTGAACAAATTTATGTTTATTTATTACTACGGATCTCAGTTTGTGTTCACCCGGTTGTTTATGTTTAGTGTTTTGAAATAATCATCATTATTTATTAATTAAGATAAATTATACAAGTGTCACAGAGACGAAGCTGTTTACATGGGAAACATGCACGGAAGTCTTTACAGGGTGGCCACAGAGCTTGTGACCTGTATTAGTTGGCTTAGGTGATCACTTTACACAATGCAACCTTCAACGTTTCTTGCACACAAACTGCATATTATGCAGTTTTGCAAGATTTTTATATTTAAAAAATGTAAACAAATGTTTATTAATGAATAAATAAAAAAACAATTCCACCGTTAGAACATCCACATATTGACAAATTTTAGAAAAAAATACATTAATGTGTTAATCAATGGTCGAATATTTTTAATTCTTATGACATACATACGTAGATGTCGCCGATAGTAATGATACCAGGCACGTGCAATGGGAACATTGAAGCATAACTTTTTTGTAAACTTATATTTTGGAAAAAAACTAGAAATGAAATATTTATGCAAAAGATTATTATGATATATCAATATATGAACACTATGATAATAATTGTGATAGAAATATTACGAAATATATGTTTAATTCCAATTTTTTTAATTGGTTACGTAAAAGTCATTCTGCGATGTTCTCACTGCACGCCCCTGAATGATACCCCTGCATTTATAAACCCCGGTATAAAAGCAAAGGCTGCAGTATCAAAAAAAAATTAAAATGTTTTGAATGTTATTACCGAGGATTACTCATTTAGAATGTACTGATTTCTATATTTTATGTGTCTATCGCTTCCAAAATCATGTTTCCTATAAATTTATAGCCCATTTTTCTTATAAAATCTCGAATGTATTACATTCTTAATCAGTTATCCTTGATGACAGCATTCATTTTTTTTTTGGATATTACGGCCTTTGCTTTTAAATGCCTCATATATCAAAATTGCTTTTAAATCCTTCATATATCAAAAAAAATCTCACTTTTCCTAGTACTTTAAAATCAACCCATATCGTTTCGTTTAACATTCTCTCCATATGAAACGCACAAATGACATTTAGTATGACATTTTTAATTAATTGCTTGAAAGTCTTTTAAAAGGTAATCCTGAAAAACTTAGAGATTAGGTTAGCTTATGATGGTCAAATCAGATTCTCACTCCTAGGGCCGTCTGTGCGCAGCACTTCAAGAGATTGGTTAGATATATAGATAGACGATATGACTGCTGATCAGTTTAATATTATATTATTCATATTTATAATATTTAAAGCATTAACTTTGTGGTTTAGACATTACAACAGAGTGATAGTTAAAATAGTATAAATCACTACCAGATTTTAGGTCTACCGGTTTCGAGACGTACCCGTCTCTTCGTCAGGACCTCTGTTCAATTTAACTTTCACAAAAGGTGGTAACACCCACTTTAGACCCCGCCCCCTCTCACTCTCTCTCCCTCGTAGATTCCTAATCGTTCTGTAAGCAAGTAAGTGCATGCTTGTCCTTGACAAAATTAACACGCATGCGATAAATATTGGTGAAAAGTTAATAATACTATGGTTGTGGTGTATAGTGTTGTGAACATAGTAGTGTAGTGTTGGTCCTGATGAAAAGACGGATACGTCTCGAAACCGGTAGACCTAAAATCTGGTAGTGGTTTATACTAATTGAACTAACACTCTATTAACATAATATTATTACATAGAACATCAATGATCCGGAACATTTCCTGCAACTAGTACTATAGGTGATCGGACACCGTATGGGACACCATATGCATTTACATAGCAGTATTTGATTTTATTTTATTTACTATAGCACAAATACGGGAATTACACGCTCATACATTTTGTGCACAATTATTATTATTTAATTTAACTAATATTTTAAGTATTAATATATAAGAAAGGCATCGAGGTAAATTTCACAACTGAATTACATAAAAATTATTCAAGGAAGCCTTGTATAAACATTAATCTGTCAGCTACAGCAATACTAATTACATGCCTCAGTGATTTATTCCTCAAGACATTATTGGTATTTTGTGATATTAGACTAATAATTCCTCTCTAATTGGTTTTTACAAAAAAAAAAAATTAAGTATTTCAACATTGTAACAATTTTATAATACAATATCAATTTTTTTCAAAATAAAATTATGAAAATTCATAAAAATATTGAAACACAACCGTAGTAATAATACAAAGTAATTTTCTACGATCTAAAGATGTAAGCAGCTTACCCAATCTGGGAAACTAGGATTTTTCCATTTAAAACAGGGAACACGTGTTTGGAAAAGCCAAAACCAGACGAAGCGACAATGTCTTCAATGACATATCTATCTTTCAATCCGAAATTGGGGATAAATGGCTTTTGATAGGGATCAAAGAAGGAAAAAAAAGAATAGGAAACAAATGGAGTAGAACCGGGAAACTAGGTTAGAGTTAACACGGAAAACATGTCATGTCTATGTTCTTACTATTTTCTTAACTTAATGAAACTTAATGAAAAATTGAATTGACTTGCAAGTCTGGAAGGAGACAAATCTTGCAACGACTCGATAACTAGGCAAGTGTCTTAACCACTAGACCAGCAAGCATGTCACTAATTGAAATCATTGTAAGTGATGATTAAGGTCACAGAATTACATACCGTTTTTTCCCTGTTGTTCATTCTCGTGAAAATTAGTTCAATGTAGCTAGGTATTAATTTGAAAAAGTTAATTTCTGTGAATTTAACATTATGAAATTTACAATGTCGCTTCTTCTTCTATTTCTTCCTCAGCCATCTCTTCACTGCTGGATGTAGGCCTCTTTTAAAGTTCTCCAATCTTCTCTTCTTTAAGCGTTTCTTGTCCACCCACTACCCGCGACAGGTATAATATCATCGGCCCTCCTTTTGTCTCCGGTCCGAGTCCGGTCTCTTCTCTTTTCATGTCCCATGGTCTCCACCGCAGAACTCTGTGTGCCCAACTGTCTATTCCTTGTGTGACAATATGACCTGCCCATTGTCATTTTAATTTGGTAATACTCGTACGATCTACCATATCGACAACTTTTTTCCAGCGTCTGATTTCCTCATTTTTGATTCCATCTCTCATACACCTAGCATTTGTCTCTCCATAGATTGCTCTGTATATCTTCGTTTATGTATGGTCCTCGCAATTACCGTGATGGTTTCCAGACCATACCTAAGCATAGGAAGGATGCATGTTTTAAACACTTATCTTTTTGAATTACTATTGATTTAGTTTCTCAAAGGCCCCCAACCTAGTGCAATTTTTCTGGGTATTTCTGCTCTCTGGTTTTCCTTCTCAAATTTGATCTTATGTCCAAGATGTTGGAATGATCATAATTTTGGTTTTATCGATGTTAATCTCTAAACCAACCTTTAGGGAAGCATTGTGGACATCTTTTATCATGATATGAAGTTCTTCCAAATCACCACTGATGAGCTATCATCTGCGAAGTGGGAGTGATTTAAGTGTGTTCCATTTATCTTTATTCTTTTACTTACTGTAACCCTTTTACATGCCGGTTCCTAAATAATAAGTATTTACTTATTTATAGCCGACACCATTGACTTTTATTAAACTATTTGAACACTTTTTTATATTTCCCCTGCCAGCAGTATATGGTACTATTTTAAAACCTGGTGATTATATTGGGTGGGACATAAAATGGTTCACGTCTTTGTTAAGTATATTATACAGTCTTTTTTTTAGCCCTGAAACCGAACGAAATTACGGACGTTACACGAAGTAACGGGAACAGATAGACAGACAGACTGACGGACAGGCAACGAAATTGTTATATTTAGATGTTGTCGCTTATTTATATCGCTTACTACATAATATATATTTTTTAAATAAATAAATCTGTGTGGGAAGTACTTTATCAGTTTTTAGCTAGATTTATCGACAAAAATTTGACAAAATTTAAAAAAATATATTTATTTTTTTTAATTATATAAGACTTGCTTAAAACGTGACGGCGAAATCGCGCCCCTGTTGGGCACGAACGCAACGTAAGCCGAGGGGATGAACGGCTCTGCTTAATGGGGAAAAATTGGATTGTTGTGACTCAAAGTTTAATGGAGATAACGCGGGGAGTCGCTCGGTTCATTGTGACGCTTTATCGCGAAGCGTGGCGAAAATTTCGGCAATAATTTACCGCTCTGGCGATTATATTTCCACCATTTTTAATACTCTCCGGCATTATTATGACTGATCCTTAATGAATATTCATACCTAAGTACGCCCGTGCTAGCTACAAGTCTAAATAATAATAATAATAATAGTTGGATCATTTATATAGCACCGTTTTCGTGAGTACTTACCTCAAGAGTTCTTAACACAAAACAACTTACTGGCTAAAATACTTATTTGCTATTACTTATTCACTAGATGAAATGTAAAAAACTAACAACTTACTGAGTTGTATGAAAAATCATTAAAAATTTGAAAAATCCAAAATTATACTATAATTATTATTTTTTTAACGAAAATTTGATAGATCTTCTTGATCGTCGCCACAAGTCTGCTTGCAAAGTTTCAGCTCGATTGGATCACGGGAAAAGGGAAAATCGATGCAAAGTTTTTCGTCAGATAAGCAAGCAATCAGACGCCACGAGTTAAAAGAAAGGGAGTAAAAATGGAATTAGCATTTAAAACTGTAATAGTTGGGAGTGCCAGAAAGAATTGGGTATTTTCGCGGAATGCATACTAGGAGTGGGAAACATTACGTAGTGTTGTTACGGTCTGATTCTATATGTTTTTATATGATTGCCTAAACAAGTGCGTCTTTAGTTGTTTTATGGACTATGGTAAGCTGTCTGTTTGTCTCAGTTTATTTGGTAGTCTATTCCACACCTTTGGTCAAGCCACCGCGAAAGCGCGGTCTCCGAAATTGGTTTTCTGGACGCAATTTACGTCAATTCACCTACTTGCTTAGATATTGATGCTGAGAGAAGTGTTAGTTATCTGTTAATTGCGGAAAATGGAATGCAGAAGTCGGTAATGTATTGAGGGGCCATGCTGTGAATAGCCTTGCATATTGTGAGGCAAAACATATATTCAATCCTCTCTGGACATTTAGATGCGAGATATATTTTCCCCTACATGTAAGTATACATATCGTGATCTTGGATAAACGTGCATCATGCGACATTGTCAAATTTTACTTCATTGTTATCTGTCATATTATTTGTGACAAAATTGTTTCTTTTTAAAACTGTGTCACATAAACGTCAAATTGCCTTGTCGCTAAGGATATAACAAGAAATCAAAGTTGTGTTTTACTAGTATTGAAAATATTTTTTGGAACAAAAATATTTGTTTTGAATACAATTGAATACATTAGTATATGCCTGAAATTAATTCGCTTTATTGCTTATTACACCTCGTTGGCAATGAACCAACTTCCACCGAAGAAATCGAAAAATAAAAGAAAAATTATAAACTTTAATACCTACTTAATTACACAAAAAAATCTTAGTTCTAATCTAATATCAATCGAATACAATATTGTTATGGTTTTTCTCACCTAAAATAAAATATTGGTTAGCTTTTCAATGTAAAAATGATGAAAACTAACTAAATAAATGTAAACAAATTATTATATGAATCATATATATAGATATACCTACAGAAATATATGTACCAAAAAAAAATCCTTTCAACAGGGATACGAACCCAAAACTTTTCCCTGCTGGGATACTGCGATATAAATTTCGCTACGTTAAAATCGAAGAGTACAGGATTTATATCCTGATAGTAAGCAAATATTATATCATTATTTTGATATTAATAAGGGTTTACAAATTTTATATACAAATTATACAGAATCACAGTTTGATAAATTAGAAATTTTGGAAATGAGAGATAAAGTGTTAATTATAAATAGAATATTATAATTAACCAGGTCCCTTTTACAAATAGTTATCTTTTAAATTTATTTTCATGTTAGTAGGTACTTCATTATTACGTTTTTCCATACATAATTTATATATTTTGCCTATAGGTACTTCAATTTTTTAATTTAATTTGTTAGTATACAATTATATCCTGATGAAGGAGCCATGGGCTCTGAAACATGTAGATATTTTTCAATACTAAAGTGGTGAAAACAAAGTTCGTTTTTACTTATTATATAAATATTTTATAAATACATAGATATCCTTCTCATTGATATTGCATCAATGAGAAAGATGAATATCGTAGAGTTATGTTTATATTGCAATATGATAATAAAGTGTGTTTTCAATAAACAAATACATAAATATTTCCACGACATAACATCAAGTCACTAAACTTAAAATCGTCGCTTTTTCCTGTTTAAATTTACACTGCCACTGCAATTTGTCTTGAAAATACAGTTAAATTGCTCTTGAAAGCTCTCGTCCCGGCTCGCTGCATTTACTTTTACGTGACACAAAATTACATTCACTGTAACAGTGTTTACGGCCGACATTACTTACACTGTATCCCCATTGTCTTCCCACTTGCCTTCCTTTCAGAGCTCATTCGCCATCTTCATTAATGCCATCTCCACATCATCCGCCACGTATTTCTTCCCCTACTACTACCCTACCCGCGAGCGTTTCTTCTTTCTTCTCGCTCTGTGCTACCGCCCAGACCCGCCGCAGCCCGAAAGCGCCCATTCCAAACCCGCGCGATTAAACTTAACCGGAAATGGGTTGAATTAAAATGACGATAACATAATTGCTACCTTACAACGGTGAAGTTTTATAAAAAATTTTTTTAAAGGTTATTTTGAAGTAAGATAACAAAATAAAGATTTTTTTGTTTTATTTCTGTTTATTTTATGCTTTATTTTTTTCACACATATGGAAATAAAAAAGCTTGTTTTTAGTTCTACATTTTTAATTTTTTGAGGCGCGTCTCGCTTTATGGGGGCATTATCAATCTAAATATTTTACTTAGGATAAATTATAAAAGTCTCACGGAGACGAAGCTATTTGTATATGAGAAACGTGGATGAAAGTCTTTTGTATGATGGCTCAGGGCTTACGGCCTGTAAGAGATGGCCCACGTAATCACTCTACACAATGCATAGCTCACCAATTCCATCGTAAGAACTTCCACACATTAATAAATTTTTGACAGTTCTGTATAAATGTTCAAATCTAGGAATCTTTCGTATATTTCAATGCTCTATGCTAGAGACTTCTATTGTTTTTTCTTATTAACTATTAAGTATACATAGATTTCGTAACTGGTAATGATATCTCTATATTTTATTTTTTAAATTGGAGTTTTTTTAGCAATATTCTTTTAACGTACCTACCTATATATGATATTCTTTCGAATTATTAAACATATCTAATAGTTTATACCTGAGACTTCTAAAATTTATCTAAATTAATTAATCCTAACCTGGGCCGTGTAACCTGGGCCGCGCGCTGATTGCCTGTCACATTTACACTATCTTAAGTTGTAATTCCAGCAAGTTACGGACCGATACACATTCTAAATTAGGAAATTTGATAATTGATATGGCGGCTACTCTGTGATTCAAAATGATGACTTAAATTTTTTCAACAAACAAGTGTTAATGTCGGGATGATGAAAGTAATTGTACCTCTGTGATCTATAGTTGTAAGATAAAAGGCGTAACTCAATATATGGGCAGTACAAACTTTATTGAAAAAAATATTACTGTTCCTTTACTATGTAATGACTTTTCCCGCTGCTCTAAGCCTTGTTGATTAAATTAAATGATTTCAACTAAAATTTATATTATTCTGATACATTATTTTGATCTCCCTTTATTTGCATATATTGTTACATAATTTATTGGATCCCAATATGACATTTCTTCAGCACCAGATTTATGTGATTACTCTAAACCATTCTTGAATATAGGCATTTGAACATTGTTTTTAAATACAAGTGAATGAATTTTTAATTCTGGTATGGGTCTTTCCATCTAAGAAAGACAATCAAATTAGTATGTGTAAGTCGTGCGTACAACGCACATTGTTTCGTTGTGTTGGTGTTTACGAGTGTAAAATATTCGCACTGCTAACATTAATTATATTGTCTTTCTTAAATGGAAAGACGTACACCTACTTATCTACATATTCTGTTTATATTTAACTTTCACATTATTTTCATACCGAAACTATACGATGAAATGAAATATTTATATTAAAATCTTCATGTAGAATTTGAGCTTAAAAATATTTCGTCGAGATATTTTACTATTATGAAAACCTTTTAATATATTGTCTAATCCATCAACGTCTAAATGAAATATTAAGGGCGCGAGAAAACTTAAATGTGTAGACATATCACACATCTTGTGTTTTATTTAAATAAATACATAATGATTATAAAAGTTTTATACTTTTATTTGATACTAGCTGTACCCAGCCACGCGTTGCTGTGACTCTTGTTAAATGGAAAAGAAAGAAATGAAAAAGAACAAGTTTCAAATATGTTTAATTTTACAATGCTTGTGGGTATATAATTTTGCTGCTTTTCAAAAAAATCATCTTTTCACTTGTCACAGATTTGACATCTCTATAATAGTAGGTATATAAAAACGTAGTTGGTATATAAAAAAATGCGCGTATTCGAATGCAGCATTATGTCAAAGTCAATCCGTGAAGAACTTTCTGAGATTTAAGATTTTGAACAATCGAATATTTACATTTTTATATATTGATAGCTGTTCGTTGTTCGTTGTTCCGGCGTTCCTCGGGTTAAGGATTTAGTTAAACATAAGTTTGTTGGGGGACACAAAGGTTTCATTGTTTCGCAGTCTCCATTCAAGGAACCATTCAATCAAGGATGGGATGTCCAGGAAGGACTTATAACTACGTATTCCGCCGTGACCTAAAGAATAAGAATGCAAAATTTGGATCAGATCGGCAAACATTGTAGATTTGTACAAAAAATATATCTGGTGTGGCGGTGAGGTTAGAAGGGAGGGGGAAAAAGTTGTCTCTATTACCCGCCGGGTCTTGAAAAATAAGTATGCAAAATCTGCGTCAGATCGGTCATACGGTGTAGATTTGTACAGAAAATGTAACATGGGGAGGGGGTGGGGTAAAGGGAGGGAAAAAGGTCGCCTTTGCTACCTACCAGGTCCTAAAGAATAAGTTTGCAAATTTTGAGTCCGATCGGTCGAACGGTACGGATTTGCATTGAAAATATATCAGGGGGAAGGAAAGGGATAGAATGGGAGGGGAGAAATGTCCTTAAGCATAAGTATGCAAAATTTGAGTCGAATCGGACAAACGCAACTTTGTAGATTAGTATAGAGAACAGACAGACATTGAGTTTTATAGGTATAGATATACGCGATATATACTTTCTCATCGGTTCAAATGTTTTATTTAAGCAAATACGACCGAATTTTATCAAAAAAATTGAATTTGAAAAATGTTATATCTAAATATTTATCAATATTGAAAGAGTAGTTACCTGCGCCTATTTTTCAAATAATTTGTGCGAATTCGAATGCAACGTTGTTTCAAAAAAAACTTTAGGAGGTCTATAATTTTGGACAGTCAAAAAACTACATTTTTTTAATATTAATTAATATTAGGTATATGAAAATAAATTAGGTATACAAAAACATCCTCGTAATCGAATGCAACGTTTTGCCACTTTTAGAGATTATCGATTTTGTACAAACGAACATCTACATTTTTATTTATATATACATTTTCATCCCGGTATTATTTTTTCAATTGTTACTAAAATACATTATGGAAAGTTTATTTTATACAGTATATAAAGTGTATATTTTTTAAAATTACAATTACAATTAAAATTACAATTACATTAAATTTAAATTAAATTAAAATTAAAAACAATCAATCAACGCATATCATTTTTTTATGGAATTTTATAATTTTACCGACTTTGAATGAAAGTAGATTCCATTTTAAAGAGATTGAGTGAAATTTGTAATAATTCTTAAAGTATTGAATGAATTTGGTAGAAATTTTTAATTATAAAATAAGACTACACATACACAGATGCCATTCTTCAACACTAAGGTGCCACGTCACTAATTAACATAAAGTAAATAGTGAAGTTTAGAACCGCAGAACCGCAGAACGCACATGCGGGCGCCAAGGGTGTCTGAAATGAGGGGTAGTTTAAGTAATAATTATACAAGTCGGCACCCTTACACAATGGTTCCACCCTTACTGAAATGAACGTTTTGCTCGTGACATATTCGTATAAAAGACTTAACTCATTTCAAATACATTTGTAATACCAGAAAGTGGAATGAAACAAGACAGATTCAGACATTATGAAATATCTGAAGATCATGACTTGTTCCACAGACTCATTATCAATACTCAGCTTACGCCTTGTGGGTTGTTTTGATATTGTTTAACTTTTAGTTTTACTGATTGATCTTGACATATTTAACTCTTGCGATGTATGCGATGTGCGCGTAAATTCGTATCAATATATGAATGTATATTTCGCAGTCATCTGATTAAATTTTCCAGGTAATTAATTGGGCGCCTAGGCCATTCATAAAACGCCGGCATCTATTAAATGGCTGAAGGACAACCGGCCAAGTCATTGAGCGCAATATTTAACCATATGGCTGGACGTCGTGTAGTCATTTAGTTAAATTGGATATTGATGAATTTTTGATTTCTGGTTAGGTTAGGTTAAGTTAGGTAAGGTTAGGTTAGGTTAGGTTAGATTTGAATCACTTGGCTGTCTTAGTCAGTCATCTTCAAAGGGATGACATTTAATACGTCAAGTTGTTAAACGTGGAATGATTCTAATTGGTTAATAATGGTGACTTACACGGGGCTATTATTTTGTTAACGATGTTAATATTAGAATTTAATTTTTTGTTTATTTCTAAAGTTTCTAGGGCGGACAATTTGAATTTGCCCATTGTTCCCATGTTCCCTCCCTCGCCCCTCCCACTCCACAAATCACCCTCGCCCCTCCCACTCCAAAAATCACCCCCGCCCCCTAAAGACACCTAATACAGTACTTTCGCATTTTAGATTAGTTTAAATAACGCTCGTTAATGACACGGACGTGTCAAAACCGGTAGCGTAAATTATTTAATAAGTAACAAATTGTACATTGTAAATTTACACACTTAAATAATGTCTGAAAGAAATTGTTACATTGTAAGTGCCCAAGAAATACAAAAAAAAAAGATTATTTTTATGTTTATACCTTAGTAAAATAATAATTCTAGCCAAAATATAATGCGGCCCTGTTACTTTCAAAGCTTCTTTGAGCTGTTGCAGTATTATTCCAGCGGTGGAATTGAAGTTCGTCTCGGTGTTAATGTCCCGTGTAATAATGCCACGAGAATGGAATGGGCAGTACGTGACATACAAGTTTGTCGGGCTTCCGCGCTGATACTGCAACATCTCGGATAAAAGATAATTATCCTAGGGATATAGGTTGTTTTCAATATACTTTGGGAGTTTTTTTTTAATTCCATGCCTAC
This sequence comes from Agrypnia vestita, assembly GCA_016648135.1. Classification (NCBI taxonomy): domain Eukaryota; kingdom Metazoa; phylum Arthropoda; class Insecta; order Trichoptera; family Phryganeidae; genus Agrypnia; species Agrypnia vestita. The sequence continues at coordinate 35,105 of JADDOH010004057.1, forward strand.
ATTTAAATATAACCCATAGTATTATAAAAACCTGATAATTCTAAATTCTCCATAGAAGTCCAAAATGTTAATTTCATAGTTGATTAAGACCGATAATTCCATAACCCGGGTAATTCGTAATTCTAAATAATTTAGGACCTTTGAGCCGTAAATCAATACATTTTTAGTCATCCATTTAGTAATCCGATTTTTTTTAAATGGTTTTAAAAAACTTGTAAACCCCACTCGCGTAGGGTGTCCTTTATGTTGCGGTACTTTGTGGAGTCCGCTTAATCCACATATATTATATCGCGATCCCTCAAATTGTGGAATGTTATGCATGCTTTCTTCAATTGACAGCCTTCGTATACGTGAATATTTTTTGTTTGCGCTAATTTCTCGTACTTTGCGAGTTTAAAATTGTTTTTCACTTTTTTAAATTCCTCTTTTGATGTGTGTTTGTGTTGAAAAATGTTTTTTTTTTTGTAAGAAGTTATATATTACTAAATAATCTTATTATTTTACATATTTGTGAACGTCAATATATTTCAAATAACTGTGTTGTATTTATCTGAGTCAGAAGAAAGGCGAGACATAAAGTTAAAATTGAATGAAGATAGAAGAAATCTTTCATAAATTCAAAGATTTCGATTACGTGACGAAACGGAAAAAATATTTAGATTTTTTTTCGCAAGTAAGTACAGAAAATAAAAGTCAATAACGGGTATCATTGAAAGATTTGGCAGATACTTGTGGTGCAAAATTATAATTTTAAATAGATGTGTGTTTGTATTAGTTAAAATAAAACATATTTTAAACAATATCGCAATTGTATTAGCAGAATAAACATTGTGTTTTTGAAATGATTTCTTGAAATATGAATATAACAGAAGTTTTACATAAAATTAATCGCTTTTTTCATGAATTTTCATTTATCGGAAATTTCACAATCGCATTGTGAATTTTTTAACCTTTAATTTCGAATTAACCAGGTTCCGAATAATTCGAAAGGTTTTTTTTCGACATATCAAAGCTGTATGTAGAAATTTATTATATATTCAGCGTACAAGTTATATTAGTCTATAGCTAATACACTTAGTCATGCGACAGTAAATTATGCTCTCCATTGTTCCTAGGCTGTTTTTCAAATTTTTGTTCTTCTGGAACAGTGGATAATGCGAGCTCTCCCGGTGAAATCTCAAAAATAATTAATTCCAGAGACATTTATCGTTCCCACAAAACGAGAGGCAGGACTATTATCCATATTTTGTACTCGAAGGACCGCTTAGTCGCGGGAATTGTGGGTTGATGTACTGAGCTCGGTTAAACCAAGCAGATTGAGTTCGCTCCTGAACAATGCACATTACAAGAGCATCTCACAAAGCTAAGGCCATATGGCACCAAAAAGTTAATCTGCCTATGGCACTATATATTACTTTTGATATTAAAATTATGTTTATTTTAAAAGAAGAGTCAATTAATGAAAATTACACATTAATTTTAATTTGATGACCTTTATTTTCAATTGATGTTTATTTCCCGATTTTATTAACTTCATTTTAATAATTATTTGTGACTTTTTGTTCTTTTCCCCATTTTTCAATTTCATTTTAATAATTATTTGTGTCTTTTTGTTTCAGGTAAGTTCAATTTTTGAATTTATTCATATTCATACAATTGAGGAGATTGATCTGCATAAAGGTATTTATTAAAAAATTTCAGTTTTCAGGAAATTCGGGAATTTTTTAGTATTTAAGTATTAGAGAGAGATTCATTGCACAGGAACAATATTTATGGTAAAATAAAATAAATGTATATTTACAAAACAAATTTAAATTCACTCTACTCTGCCCCACGGCAGCAAATCAATACTTTTTGAAATATTTTTTTTTTGTGGTTTTGGATACTTGAGGTCAATTTTACCTTTCTAATAAGCTTGTTTTCTATAGCTGCTATATCATAAAAATATTAAAATATAGGCATTTTTAATTTACAGTATATATATCTGGGGTATGTGACATGTAGCTTATGTGCAGTTTTAAGGTTTAAACTGTATAAAAATATATCAAATAGTAATAAAATAACATTTTTCTGTATTAATTCAATATTTATTAACTAAGCGAAAAATAAATTAATATTCATTTGAATGATAGAAAGTGCTGCTTTCACGTTTCCTTGATTTACTGAATAATTTGTTTAATAAAAATACTCTTTTTTAGCTTAGTGGGCAGTATTAATTGTAATCTGTATATAAAAAAGGAACCTATTATATGTTCATATTATTGTAAAGAAGATGCTCTCGTCAATATTTATATTTAATCATATCAATCATAGGATTCAACTAGTCGATATTGCTTCTCCGTCTCTTTTAGGAGTAAAATATGTTTGTATTAACTATTCTTTACGTTCAATAATTGTAATTATACTTGAATAAAAATAATAAAGTAGGGTAAATGCTAATAAGCTGTATTGCACTTATGTATTTGTCACTTCATTTAAATTTTTGTCAAAATTATAACTTATACCTAGATAATTATTTTTATAATCAATTTAACTATCTTGTGATGATAGCAGGTCATTAATATACTTATCGTCTATCACCTTATATTAATTTAATTGACAAATTCTTTTTTTTTAACAGAGCTTTATATCCTGTTGGTAGATTTTCACCAACAGCATATGATGGCTTTAGAGTATGTTAAATTTCTGGCAATCCAGTTTTTATCCAGACAGTTCAGAGGCCATTATCGAGCTGCATAATGCGTCTTCCCTTTTGTAAGGAGGGTACGAGCTTTCTCGACATTCCTCGCTTGCATTATCTGGTTGTCCCAGCACCTAAGGGAAATACCCAAATCTACGTGATAACTCTTCGATCCTTTTCACTTCACACCGGTATCTGTTCACACAACACCTTAAATCCAATTCATCACGCAAACCTGAAAACAGATTCATGGCACTTGGCCACCCAATTGCCTGTGAAACACGTTCTAGAGTATCAAATTTACATGTATTTGTTTGACAGCTTAAAATAAAATTAAGAGATAAATTAATTGAGAGAATAAAGTTAAAATAGAATTAAGACGAGTTATTTTATGAATTGGAAAATTTAAGTTCAGGTACTGAGGTCTACTTTTAAGTGTCACTCCATTACGGCTTTCTGTTTTATTTATAAAATTAGCTGTATCCCGTCAAATATGACGGTACTTTTACATGCCTGTTCCAAAGATTGAGTATTCACTTATTTATAGCCGACACCCATGAAATATTAATAACGACTATTAAATGGCTATGACTATTTATAATTTATCAAAATATTTGAACTTTTTTTATATATTTCCCCTGCCGGCAGTTAATGTTACTATTTTAAACCCCGGCGATTATGCTAGACAGAACATGAAATGGTTCGCGTCATTGCTAAGCCCTAGTATATTTTTGTCGGTCCACGGAGAGGCGGCGTTAGCAACGTGCGTTAAGCGGCCGGTTCGATGCTGCCGGTTTGCTGGCCCGGGGTCCAAGCCCCATCTCCGGCCGTTTAATTTGGTTTTTTAGCCGCGAATTTGAACGAAACTACTGACGTTACACGAAATTACAAACAGACGGAAAGATAACGAAATTATTAAGTTTGAAAATTTACTAAATAAATTTTTCGTGTAGAGGCATTTTTTCGTGTTTGCTGTTTCACCTTTCAATTACTTTAGAACCACCATCTATGGGCTTCAACATCAAACATTATCATATTTTGTACTACGTGAGAAATTCTTGACGGAATATTCAAGAAAGTTATAATATAGTTTCTTTGCAGAGAAGAAAACGTATTCAACAAGAAACAAATACTTTTTAATAAAGGAATACTGTTTTCCAGTCAGTGAACAAAATAATATTTTATGTTCTTCAGAATCCCACGCAACAAATGAAATAATTTCAATTTATAGTCAGAAAGTTTCCCCCAGTCAAAAACTAACGTTGATGGGTTACTACCACCATCTTGAGGCATCAAAAAAATTTATTTAAAATAGAGATGCGAACGCGGAATTCGTGTCACATCAATATTCTTACAATTTTCAAACTAAGCTTAACGCTTGTGCTATGAAAATAGGACTAACTTGCTTGTTCGGAGTGAGATTGGAACCTGCGACCTTTGGATCACGAGGAGAGAGTCCTAACCACAAGACCAACAAGCTACTCATATATATAAATAAAATAAATGTATTCTTGTTTTTAAAAATGACGTAACTATTGCACATATATTTTTTTACTATCATTGCTTATAGCATACATTGGTTAACATTTTTCATTAATAAATTATTTCAAAATGGCGGAGTTATGTGGTCCGGAGTTACGGAGTCCGTGACGCGCGCAGCTTTTAGAGACAATCATGTTCCAGGGTTTAAGTGAAATTAAAAAGTGATTATTTTATCGTTAAATTAATATCCATGGTGTAGTGTATCGAAAAAAAATTGTGCAAATGATGTCACTTTGAAAATAATTATAATTTTTTTCCCACAAAATAAAAAAATCATCATAAGCAAATGGCGCATTTTATCAAAAAAATCGTATGTTACGTAATAGATAATGTTATTATTAAGATGTGTACAAAACTTGAAGAAAATTGGTTTAATAGTTTTTGAGATATCTCCTCAAAGAGTTTGAAAAATTGAGTTTCAAGAAAAATGCAAACGAATAATGTAATTCGTTTAAGAATTCCCCTACCGCACTAGCTTCTAATTACTATAACTTAGCTAATTGACATTTTTGAATGAATGATTACCTAATCAAATTATTTTTATAAATTTAGGCTTTACGACAAAGTAAATAAAAACGATTATTTCAAAACGGTGTAACCCCTTTAGGTGTGTAATTTGTCAACCACGCTAGCCAGCGTTGTCTATATTATTTCTATAGACATTTTTCTTCTTTTGATCCTTGATCTGTATTGACAGGTAAGTCCTGGTCTTGTAACGAGGAGGTCCAGCTCTCTCTCCATCTCTTTGGTGGTCTCCCTCGCGATCGGCGCCCCTCTGGAATAACGCGCATCACGGCTCTGGGAAGTCTCGTCTCATCCATTCTATCGACATGGTCCCTCCAAAAACGCCTTCTCTGCTTGCTCCATCTTACAATGTCTTGTATATCACAGGTTCTGCGGATTCTTGCATTGGGTACTCTGTCTCTGAGGGTCTTGCCCGCAATGAGTCTTAGGTTCTTCATCTCGGTAGTTTTGAGAGGCAGGTTAGTTTTAGTTCGTCATGATAGGTCTTATACTTGTTTTATATAAAAAACAAATTAATTAATCCATTAGAAAGACGTACAGTATATATATATACTGTACGTCTTATAAAGGTATATATATATATATATATGATACTATACTATATATATATATATATATATAATATATATGCCTTTCTAATTGATTAATTAATTTGGTTTTAAAATTTCACAGAACTTTGTTCTGAAAAATTACAACTTCACAAATATGAATGTGTTCTTGAATATATATCATATTTTATATATTCTCACTTTGCATTCCACTAGCATAATCTTATTGACCCATACAGTGTCTCGTAAGCATCCGGAGATAACTTCTGCCCTGTTTGACTGACGTTTCAGACATTTCAATTAATTTAATTTAGTTAAACCTTTGAATAAATAATTAATCACGTCATGTCAGTTGCATACATTCGCGTTTGCGTTGCTGCAATCTCCCGCTATTGTCTGCCGCATCTGTTACGTGCAGGTTGTTCGCGGATCTGTGATGTGAGTCGCCACCTATCGGGTGGCAATCAGACGTCTGCTCCGGATCCCAAACGACGCCGACGTCGGGACGCCTGGGAAATCAAATAACCTTTGACTGGTCGCGATGAAACATCACCAAATACCTGTCCTATTGATTGAAACTGTCGAGCAGTGATCGTTGCTACAGCAAGACTCATTAATAAATAAAAAATTAAACAGAAAGAAGAAATTATTTTGTTTTGTTTTTCAACCAGCCATACAATTCAGTATAATAATAGGTGACAGTACTAAATAATTAAAGAATATGTGATTTTAGAGAAGAAAATATTCTGAAAGGATTCTAAAAAATGATCCAGTTTTCAAATACACATTAGGATTAATAAGGCTTTCGATAAAATAAAAGTATAAAAATCTGCAATTGGCCTTTTAACTGAAACGTCGACCAGAGCGAATGACGTCACGCCTAAATAACCATCACCGTGTCTGTTGAACTGTTGTCATAGACACAATGCAATGTTTACTTAGGCTTGACGTCACGTAGACGACATGTCACCTGAAGGCGTTTTCGCACGAAATTAAAAATAGGTAAATGAAAATGCAATTATAAAAAAACATATTTTGTTACTGAAATGTTAGTTTTTGAAAATCGTAGACATGTACCTACATTATAGAAGGTTATTTCAAAATCTGTCATTATGCCTATTGAAACATATTTGTGGCATACAGTGTTATAGTAACATAACTAGTTCCATGATAATGAAACAAGTAGGAAAGACATAGGGACAAGGAAGACCTTAAGTAGGTTAAGGATGGGTGAAATGCTGTCAGCTGAACGCAATGGAATATTTGAATTATCATAACAAGCTCTGATCTGCCGAAAAAACTCTGGATCGATTTTTAACCCTTTTCCCGTGATCCAATCGAGCTGAAACTTTGCAGGCAGACTCGTGGTGACGATAAAAATGATCTTACAATTTTTCGTTTAAAAAAATGTAATTGTAGTATAATTTTGGATTTTTCGAAATTTTAACGGTTTTTTCAAATTGGAAACCATATAATTGAGAAAGGAGCCCGACGCGTGGAGAAAGCGCGAAACCTGTTGAATTAGTCTGGCTCGAGCCATGAGTCCGATCAGTTTTCAATATTCTATAAGTTTTAGGGATAATAATATACATGGAATAGATTTTCCACATGAACTTAAAGCTAGAGGAATATGTTGATAGAATATCAAATTGGAAACAATACAAATGAGAAAGGTATTATAATAAAAACTTGGTTTTTATCGGTTATTTTTTTATTGTTGTGTATCAATTTACATTAAAATTCAGTCAACAGAAACGCTTTGCAATTAAATATTTATTCATGTATGTGTGTCGGATTGCCCAATGCAACAATCACATAATTTTTTAAGAAATAAATATCAAATTTGATATATTAAATATATATGCAATATTTAATTTATACTTTTATTATAATTTAAACTAAATTAAACTTCGTAATTAAACACGCTGAGTTAAATTTAACATAGTATAGTTTCGAGAGGAGCAGTCCCTCTCATCATCAGGTGCAATTTATAACAAACCTAAACACAGAAACTATGTCATTATATTTGAGTAGAGTAACGAAGTGATTTTTTGTGTGGTCTTCAAGGGGAAGATGCCGAGAAGAAGAGACATTTGTACAAATGTGATATTGTTTATCAGTGTTTTCTCAGAATTCAAGCCCTTTTGGATTTCGACGATAAACTCAACGTGTGTGCATTACAAATTTCAATTTAGTTTAAATTAAAATAATCATGTTGCGCCATAAAGTAACTGCCATCTAAATGAATAATATTTAATTATACGTCCCAATATTTAATATATAAGCTCCTAAATAATCTTCTGTGTATAGTTTTCTGTGATATTCTGCCATGTATATGTGACCTCTCTGGCCAACCCATTGCAGGTTCCATCATCAGGGCTGATGTGGATGGGATCCGAAACGTTGGCCAGTGAGATCACATATACACGGCAGAATATCCCATAAAACTATACACAGAAGATTCTGAACGGCCGTGAAAACCTAAGAACGTTCCTTAATAATATCACGGCGCAAGCGTAGAGTGCATGAAATCCAAGGTCAACGCGATATGTTTATAATACTGTTTATGCTTAGCATTCATTACACACGCATAAGAAATGAAAGATGGAGAATAAATATTTTTTACTCCCTTGTTCCTTATCGGTAGATCTAAATGTTAGCGAGACAACCGATAATTTACCCTGATACTGAAGCTAATTACCCTACTTTTAGGGTCAGGCATGACTCGTGTTCTGTGCATAACAAGTCGAGTAGGTCAGCACAAACCCCGCCCTGCTGTTGTTGATCAACAAAGGGTGTATCACCAACCCCATTACGCCAGTTCTTTGTTTTCGTAAGCGACTCGCCACGGACCAGCAGCCCGATAATAATTACATTGCAAAGACCACCTTTTGTGGTCTTTGCAATGTAATTATTATCCCGCCGAGGCATAGTTTATTTACCACTAACGCTGTCATACACTTTGATGACGACCGACAGCGTGAGCTTAGTAGTACACCCCCTAAATGTTTTAATTGTTTATTTGGGGAGATAACAGTATGATTATAATTATGTGTATTCCGTCGAAAAAAGAAAGGATGAAGTCAGATATTGGATTCTATTAGTTTTTATTATTTATTTTTTTATTATTAGACAATTTTAGTTAAGTACAGTGGGATTTTTTAATTAACTGAACAAATGAATAGTGAAAACACTCGTTTTCACTTTTCGTTCAAAAAAATGTTTTTGTGAGAATACTTTAGATCAGTGTTTCCCAAACTACGGGCCGCGATCCACTGGTGGGTCGCGAGCGAATATTAGGTGGGTCACAGTCACAACACCGCGCAACACGTCTCGTCCGGGTCGTGTCGTGTTTATTATAGATAACGAAATGCATCCAGATATCAATGTAGTGTCTGCAATTTTCACTCATTTAACAGAGTTGAAAAATAACTTTAACGCCAACTTCGAAGAAGAGATGAAAAGGTTCAACTGGATAAACTGGATTTAAAATCCATTTCAAGATAACTGAGAAATCGACTGAAATATCAACAAAAGCAAGTGAAGAGTTTATTGATTTATCAGAAGATGCATCGCTGAAAAATACTTTTAATCGCAAGCAATTTCAGTTGCTGACACTTATCCCTGCTTGTTTGACGAAGCGATGAAAGTCCTCCTCCCCTTCACTACCTCATGTGAAGTGGGATTTTCTGCCATGGTTTCTATTAGACTAAATACAGAAAGAAATTGGACGCATCGAATTCACTGCGATTAAAAGTGACTAAAATTGAAGTCAACGCTAATGCTGTTATGACAAAAAAAGGCAACAAAATCCATCCTTCCCATTAAAATATCACATATAACAGTCTTTCGTATGGTTACAATATTAATTGGGAAAATTCGAGGCAGGAGGTGGGTCCCGAATTTTCTTTTTAGTGGGTCCCGGTCCTGTTAACTTTGGGAACCACTGCTTTAGATATCAACGCCTCAGTTTGTATTTTGTATTTCATTTTATTTTATATATGTTCGTGTAGGCGTTTAATTTACTTGAACGTGTGGCAAAAATAGGTTGTGAATTACCATGTCACATATTCAGAATTCTATAACTTTTTTATCCTAATAAATATCAAACAAACTCCCCGCGGCCTATCATTTTCACTTTGCCTCTGTAAAATCACAAACAGTCTGTCTATTCCATCAGATCCGACCGGAAAATTTGGAATACTTTTTAACGGATAAATTCTTCACCGAAAGATTGCTAAAGGTTTCATGAATATCAAATTCATCTAATGTAAAAGTGAAATTAATGAAATCCCCCGTAGAAAGAGACGCCGTCGCATTTCTCGATCGAAATCTCGGATATTTATTTCTTTTTTCGACATTTCCGTCGCTCGTGTCTCCCTGAATCTCTTAACCCCTAACCAGGCAATGGTCATCAATAGACTAAAAACATAAGTTTTTTGTGACCAAAAACGTGCTTATTTTTCATTTGGGCCACGAAATATTTATTTGAGGGAAAATTATCAGCAGATCTAACCTATTAACAAATATAAAATAATGTATATTATTTTTCTAATTCATTCAGCAACATCGTAGATTGACATTTTTAAATATTGATTGTATTATTTATATGTATCTACTTATATTTGATTAATTACACCTACATGTTTCGGAAAAAACTTTCCATCGTCAGAAATTTCAATGTAAGAGTAAAAGAGCATTTGAGATGTCTGAATAATCATGGTTTTTCTGAATTTGTAAATCATTTATTAGAATATGATCACGGTTCTGATAAAAATTTAGGACTTTCTATTTTACACATAAATAATTTTGGTCTGAAATTGAATAATTTAGAATCATTAGAAATTAGTAAAGCGTGTAATAGTAAACAAAATATTATTAATAATCAATTAAATTTAACTACTAGCCCAATTCTTAAAAAATTTCCAATAATTGTGAGTAGGTAATCAAGAACTTCAGCAATAATATTTAAAAATAATTTTTCAAATAATTTAGAAAAACAAAAGACATTATTCATTTTGATATTTTGATATTTATAAAACACCCTGACGATGGAAAGGTTTTTCCGAAACATGTAGGTGTAATAAATCAAATATAGGTAGATACATACAAATAATACAATCAATATTTAATAATGGATATAAAATTATGCCAATTACAAATTTTCCACTGAATATAGTAAAATATAAAAACAAATGTGATATTGTAAAAGAAATTTTAAAAAATATTTAAACAGTGAGTGGGGAGGATGGAGGGGAATGTGGGACGGGAGTAGAAGGGAAGATAAGTTATATGAATTAGTTTGGTTGCGATTGTATAAATATTGCTTGTTTTATGTCCCGTATCGTTGTTAAAAATGTCAATATGTCAAATGAATCTGAAGAATCCAAATGTGATCAATACCTTGTATCTGCTATTTCTAAAATGCATAAATGAAAAAATACAATTTCAGAAAGCCAATTTTCATCTCGTGAGCTTGCTAAGCATCAAGGCATCAATTCGACAGAATCTACCTACCAGGAATTTATCATTCAAATACTACTCGTATAGTCAGCATAGGTTCGCTTTATTCAACATCTTGTTCCGTAGTTTGCATCGGTTCAGCAGTAGTCGTTACAAAATATTTTTCTTTCTCATTTCTACTTTTTAAACAAACTAAAAAAAATTAAAATATAAATTTCTCATTCACAATGCGGCGAAATCTATATTTTTTACGGGCTTGATAAACTATAACCATAAATGGCGATAGCGTAATTTTCTCTCATAATGTATAATGAGGTAATAAAAGGACATAAATGCAACACTCAAATATTTAATACATGGTTATTCTTTGGTAAATCGGTTAACTTTTCACTGAACAAAGTAATCATTTAAGACAGCCAATACCGGTCGTAAACCCTGTGAACGACCAATAAAGGCCTCCATTCGTACTTTCCCTTATAAATAGTTTCGTCTCTGTGAAACATATATTATTTTTCTTTTTTAATGATTGTCCCTCTGCGGACAAGATCCAATAATTGTGTTCTTAGAACGTAGGGCTCCAGCATAAAAAAAATTACGTTTAAAAATATATTATACCTCGTTTGCTTTATTACCACGCATTTATTAACTTCACTTTTGTCATGCTTATATTTTTTTTAGATAGAGATGCGAACACTGAATACGTGTCACTTGAATATTCTTACTATATATTTTCAAACTAAGCTAAACGCTTGTGTTATGAAAATAGGACTAACTTGCTGGTCTGGAGTGAGATTCAAACCCGCGACCTTTGGATCACGAGACGAGAGTCCTAACCATAAGACCAACAAGCTACTCTTTTATTATTATAAAAGCTTCACTTTCTTCTCGTTTCAATTTTTCGTAATCGATTAAAGTTACTGTAATGATAGTTCAACGTTTTGTAAAAAATAACTATTTATATTAGGTCATGGCTGCACATTTTTGACTCATAATCAATGCAGGAATATAGTCTTGCGAGGTTAATAATATTTTCCAAATAACCCTGCATATGTATTATTTTTTCATTTGAGTTTTATTTAAGTTGGTAGCATTTTAGTCTCTTCACCGTTTCTGCTCGGCATGGTTAAGGGCTAAAGCTGCGAACATTTCTGGTTTTGTATATTTCGTCCAAATCTCTGATGATTATGAAAGTCGACCACGATTATTTTATGACCTAATTTATTGAAGACGTGGCGTGAGCGCTTTCATCCCCGCGCCTGCCGTATCTCTGAAGGTTTCCATTCCATTACCCAAATGTGTATAAGCTTTCATTGGGATTTCCCTGCCCGCTTTTCCCCAAAGTGGGGGTAAACCGATTTCACTCTCATTTCCGTATTTGGGACTCGTACACATCCCCATTATGTACCCGCTTGTTCCCGAAGGAATATGCCTTTTCTGAATCAAGGACGATATTCGAAATTTAATTTAATTTGACTTCGACACTTACAAGTATCTAAATGAAGCATTGAAATTGTAATTATAATAAATTATAGTTTTATGTACGATGGCCCAGGGCTTACAAACTGTATGAATTAAGTGATCACTCTACACAATGCAACATTCACCAATTCCATCGTAAGAACATCCACACGTAATCAAATTTTTTAAAGTTTTATATAATAGGTGTATGCTCCAAATACTAAAACCTTCCGTATATTTGATGGGACTATGCTAGAGACATCTGTAATTTTTCTCATGAAATAGTATGTAGGTATATAGATTTCGCAGCTGTTAATGATACCTATATATTTTAATATGGAGTATTTAATATGGAGTAAGCAATAAAGTTTTTAATGTATATTGATAATCCCTCGAATTATTAAACATGTACACTAGAATACGCCTGAAAATCAATATTTTCAATTCAACTCTTTTTATAGACCTATATAATAAAAAATATTTTTCTATGTACGTTCTGAAAACACAACATTGTATTAAATGATAGATGAATTAAAGTGGTCTCACAAAGACGAAACTATTTATATGAGTAATCTGTATGGGGGTTTCATACACGATGTCCGAGGGCTTACAACCTGTATACACTGGCTTAAGTGATCACTGTAAACGTTGCAACGTTCACCAATTCCATCATATAAATAACATCGTCTCCGTGAGACTTGTATAATTTATCTTAATTAAAATAATAATCCCACAGTGGATAAATCCAGTAACTGTTTTCTCAGAATGGAAAAATTTATTGAGTCTAATAAATCAAAATTGTAAATGAAATGCATCACGTTTATCTCGAATCAAACAGTCGGATATTCACAAATCGCTTATTATTCCGGGACAGTTCAGAGAAAAATAATCGATATTTTGATATCCGTTTCAAGGATTAATCATTTAATCGCATCAGGCTTACGGAAAACGTCATCGCACCCTTCTACTTTAATGTAGGCTGAGAGAGAAAAACATTTGAATATGAAAATAATCGTTTTAAATGTAGGTACTATTTTCCCAAAAATAATTAATTTTAGCTCTTAAAAACTCTGTGTTCGCACACAAAATAATTTTTATTTTTTAAAGCTATTTTGTCGAGTTATGTGACATTTTGGAAAACTTAAATCATGACGTTTCTAAGCAAACAAATTTATTAACTATTAAATTATTTAATCAAGGATAAATTATAAAAGTCTCACAGAGACGAAGCTATTTGTATATGAGAAAAGTGGATGGAAATCTTTTATACGATGGCTCACCTATATGATCTGGCTTAATTGATCACTCTACACAATGCAACGTTCACCAATTCCACTGTAAGAACATCCACACATCAAATTTTTTAAAGTTCTATATATAGTTCGAATCAAGAACATTTCGTATATTGCACTAGCCTCATTTTCCTCCACTCATCTCGGTCTAATGACAGCTCTCTCCAGTTCCGAAGCTCCAAGGCAGAGATGTCTTCGAGAACGTTGTCACTCCATCTTAATTTTGGCCTTCCTAAGCTCCTTCGCCCTATTGGCCTTGAGTTCAGCAGGGACTTTGGTGCTTAATGCTCGGACATTCTCTCCACATGACTCAGCCACCGAAGTCTTCCCAGTTTTATAAATTTTATGACGTTTGGCTCCTTAAATAGAGTATAGAGCTCTTTGTTGTAAGTCCATTTTCTAGAACCGGTCGGAACATACGCGTCAAAATTTTCCTTTCAAAAACGTCCAGTACTCACTCATTCCAAAAATATTCATATTTATTTCTGATAATATTATACATTGCGTGCTAGCCTACAGCAACGCCACGTTTCGTATTCAAATGAGGTGTGGATTGTGGGCTCTTGGGGAATAAATATGATAAACACAACGACGAATGTTTAAATATATAGTGCGTAAGGGTGCAAACGAACGCATTTTTTTATTAAATATTAAAATTATAATTTTAGAAGACCACCAAGATTAGCTTTTATAAATTACAAATAAACGGGCAATTTATGTGATCTAATGTAAAAATTAAAATAAACTTAATGAAAAAGATATTATTATTAGAGTTATATGTTCTACATCAAAAAATTATTATTATTTATGAAAAATATTTATTTGAACATACAATTATAACAAATTATAAATACAAATATAATGATAAAAATTCCCACGCAGCCAAAGGATTCTAGTAAGAAAATATCAAACACTAGTGTACAAGTGTACATATCTGCTTAATCAAAGATAATAATTTCGTTGTCTGTCCGTCCGTCTACCTGTGTGTGTAACGTCCTTAATTTCATTCGAATTCACAGCTAAAAAAACGGCCGGAGATGGGGCTTGAACCCCGGGCCACCAAACCCGAACCGCACGATTAATACACGTGACTACGGCCGCCTCTCCGTAGACCGCTTAAAAGATGCTATAAATATATACTAAGGCTTAGCAAAGACGCGATCCATTTTTGCGTCATTTTGATGGGTTACAGCTAGTTACTATTAAATAGAAGAACTATACATAATAAATTCGACACTTAACTTAAAAATATAGATAAACACGTAAAATTCTTGAAAAATCATGATTTACGGACTATCTCCTCTCCAACATAACAACGTATTAAATTTTATTAACATATAATATATTAAATACGAGCAGAATAAATAAATATATTGAAAAGTTTGAGTCCGTATTTGACAATAGTAAACAAAAAAAAATATTTGAAAATGCTGCTGAATTGGATGAAAGACAATAGTGAAAGTCATTATATTGCACAGTGAACCGAACAGAAAACCCTTTACATGGGTGAACATCAATAAACAAAACAAACCTCCCACAAGTTTAAATCAAAATTAATTAAGTTCGATATATATTTTTAAATTTTTATCACACATGAAAAATAAATGATATTTAAATTATTTCATCACTTTGTCCATTTTTATTACCATTAACGACTAACAAATGATTATTGGACACGAGAATTTACGACGAAATTCATCATGGTTCATGATTTTATTATAAATATTTATATTTTAATTACGTTGCAGCATTACAAATTTCCAGTAAATTTAATCATATTGAAATTCATGAAATATAAAGTATTCACGTGTGCGAAAATTGATAGACGAACAATCTTGTTGAAATTTGACCTATTTATTAATTACTATTAGAATAATGGTTCACCATGCAATTTATTCTTAGTCACTTTTAAACCATATTAAAAACTTACTTGGCATAATAATTAGATGGAATAATAATTTTTAATCATAAATATTCAATTGCATTTATGATAAAATATTATACTGGAACAAAAAATTATTTTTATGTTAGTAAAATACCCGTAATGCTTTTTTCCAGACCTAAGAACTTGCATAGAATTTAATATTTGTAATCAATTATAATTTATTAATTTTAAAATATTAATTTTTAAATAAAATCCTCCTAAGTTATTTTCTTGTTATTTTCTTATTATTATCAAATTGATTTTTTTAAATTTATTCAAAAAAAATTGATAATAATAAGATTATCAAAGAAAGTTATTTTTCAAGAGTTACACGTTTTGTTAATTTTAGGAATTGAAAGTCCTTAATTTTATGTGTAAGATGTGTATTTATTCAATTTAAAACGAACTTTTTTGATTATACAGTTATAATTAATGCCGTTATTGTATAAGTTAATACTCTTTACTCAGTATAATAATTATAATAAATAATTATAAAAAAATTATAGACCACCAGATATATAGACATTTGTAAAATTTATATGCTTTTAAACTTACATATTTTTTTGATACTGGCTTTCTGACGTTTTTGCTAAAATTAAAAAAATAATACAATATTAGTAATTTATGAAAATTTTATAAACATATAATACTAACATAATTTTATTAACTGTAACGATAGAAAATTTAATTTTTAACAAAGAATTTTTGAACAATATTTTTATATGTATGTTCTGCGAACACATTAAAAATATAGAGGTAGGTATCATTACCAGCTGCGAAATCTTTGTATACATTTTCATGAGAAGGGCTACAGATGTCTTTAGCATTGTCCCTTCAAATATACGGAAGGTTTAAATTTGCAACATATACATATACAACTTTCAAAAATTTGACAATATGTGGATATTCTTACGATGGAATAGGCGAACGTTGCATTGTGTAGAGTGATTACTTAAACCAGGTTAATAAAAGACTTCCGTACGCGGTTCTCATATAAATAGCTTTGTCCCTGTGAGGCTTCTATAATTTGTCTTAATTAAGGATTTTTAATTTAATAATTTTCACCGTTTCGGTACCCTGTACTCCTGAGGGCGAAGGCTTTAATTGGGGATGTTATCAGCGTGAAATATCCCTTCAGCCTCTGGGAGGGGCGGAGGGGGGTGAACAGATCTTGGGGAACGTTATTTGATAAACAAGGCTCTCTCTCGGTCTGGTTCGGGTAATGACCTAACTGGCTTCGTGTTGTTCGAGACTTTTCGAGCCGGTTATTAAGTCAGTTCCAGTCAACACCGAAGCCCGTTCATACGGGAAAATTTTGTGAGTCAGATATTTGGCGCGGAAAATTTCCAGTCGATAACTAATTCAGTATTTTAATGTTTCAAGAGCGATCATTGTTCTGAATTTAAATTCAAATCTCAAATTTTAATGTTTCAAGAACGATCTGAATTTAAATTCAAACCTCAGATAAGCATATGACATCCAATATGTTTTCAGATTTCCAGGAATGTTGAGAATCATCTTTTCTTTTAAGTTTTACGAACTATTTAATTTATACCCGGTAACACCATCACAGCAAAACAATGTCCAACTATCCAACTGACATCATCAAACCCAAATTACGAACAAGCTTCGGCCAGGCCTCCCGCGTGTTTCTGGCTCCCAAAGCCTATAACTTATTGATAAATAATGTTAAAATTTTCTCCATTTCAAAAGTAAATAGGTTTCATAATACATGGCTAGTAAATTTCGGAAGTAAATAAATCTAAAAAAGGTTGACGAAAGCAATCGCATGAACTTATACGAACATAAGTTTTTAATTTCTTTTAAATAATAATTCTCTTCTCATTTACTTCTTCATTTACTTCTTCTTCTCTACATTATGTCTATCCTTTTGTTATTGCATTTATTTATATGTTAACCTGCTCAATTACATATCTCTAGCATCTCTCAATTACACCATGTCTGGTTGACACTCATTCAAAACGGATGATCCTATCTCCTTTACCACAAGCCTCGGTCTAGCCATAGAGATGGGACATTTTTATCAAAAAACCCTAAATAAATCAATACATCCCCTGTCAACGCCCCCTGTCAAAACTGTATATAAAATAAAATAAATATATAAATATGAGTCGTACGCACGGCTTTCACATACTAATTCGATTATCTTTCTTAAATGGAAAGACATCTACCTTACCTTACCCCCACCCTTTCACATTAACTTGTGTTTTATGTAGAAGGGATATTTTCACTTTTCAAAATTTGAGCCTGCACATATTTGACCCGATTCACATACAAACACAATCGCCTGTTTCAAAAAGGATAATTTCTTGCAGTCTTACATAATGTCTTACATAAACGTTTTATTTTATGTACAAAGTCACGAGGCACGAATTAAATAGGAACACTGTTCTTTAATTTACATAAATTGCGCACTTGTCGCTCGTATGTCGAATACTTTATACCTACAGGCCTTTCAGAATATTCTCACGTCTGTGACCGCACTTATTCACTATCGAACGCTCGGTAGGTGCTCTCTTAATGTATTTCGCTAGCCGCACTGATTTGCCGCTTGTTGCTTCGCCGAACTGTCACAATAAACTTTTTGTATAGCATTTATATCGCCCTTTAGATTATAGAGAATGTTCGCGGACGTTGGGGTACAATCGACTGAATTCTAAACCTTTCTGTAAATTCTAATGATTCTGTAGAAGGTCCATAGTGCGGAGAAATCCTCGAGTATATGATATTCTTTCAGTTTCTACAGCCTCGTGACGATAATATTAAAAACTGACCCATAAAAACTAAGTTTTTATTATACTCCCCTTCTCATTTACTAGTGAAAACGGGTTTGGCGCTTAACTTACGCGTTGGGCTCGTGTCGGGCGATGCTACGAAAGCGAGTAATAATTCAAAAATCCAAAATTATACTAGAATTATTATTTTTTTAAACTAAAATTTTTTAGATCATTTTTATCGTCGCTACGAGTCTGTCTGCAAAGTTTCAACTCGATTGGATCACGGGAAAAGGGTTAAAAATCGATCCTAAGTTTTTTCGACACACGAGCAAGCAAGCAGACGCTACGAGTTAAAAGAAAGGGAGTAAAAATACGGTCATATTGATAAGGAGCTCGTGTTCAGCGTACCCAGATTACAAAAGAAAACTTCCCAAAATACACCGCAAAAGAAAATGTGCAAGTCAGCAAACTCGTAATGATAAAAATGCTCCATATTCAACGAAATATTTGCCGAAGAGACTAATCGCGAAAACGCGAGATTTTTTCTCAAAAGGGGCGACCCGTGGTGCCGTGCCCGCCGTCTGCGTTGGCGGTTTTCGACTCGCGGGCGGACTTGGCCGTCCGCTGCGGCGCGCGCTGGCGCCGCGGCGCCCGGCAATTAGCTCGGCTGGCAAGAAGTGGCCAGTTCCGCAGAGTGCCTCGCGGAGGAAAAACACGGACCCGAGAAAAAACCAAGTGCGGAATTTGTGCCAAATTTAGTCGAGAATTATGCCACACTATGCCAGGGAGGACTGTCTCTGCAGATAAACTGGAGAGACAGATACCCGCGCCTTTATTACGGAAAGATGAACGACGACATTTTCAGAATCACCCATTTCGTATTAGTTGAAGATGTACATCAATTTGGGAGTTTTTTTGTGTTTTGTTGCGTGTTCGGCGAACCTGTACGACACGGGGGTCAGAAAGTTGCATTTATTTATTTTATAAATATAAAATATGTATCAGGGTGTGCCTACAGAGGTAGCAGCAGAAACTTTGCCGGTAGATGAGTCATGTTATGAGTCTAAAATGTTCAAGCAAACATGACCTAATATCAATAGTTATAAAGGTATGCAATATCTTTTTTTTTTCAATATTTCTTACTTATTTTTTCCAAAAGTTGAACTATCATTACAGTAACTTATATCGATTATGAAAAATTCATTCGCTTTAATACAAGTCGAATAAAATGATAAAAACCTTACAAATATAGAAAAAGTGTATGTTTACAAGGTTTTTGTCATTTTATTTAAATTGTGTTAAAGCAAATTAATTTTTCATATTTGATACGAATTAATGTAATGATAGTTCAACTTTTTGTAAAAAATAAGTCAGAAATATTGAGAAAAAAAATGCTTTGATATCGCATATCACCATAACTATTGATATTAGGTTATGGTTGCTTGAAAATTTTAGACTCATAACATAGGCAGTAATCTACCGGCAAAGTTTCTGCTGCTAGCTCTGGTACACCCTGTTTAATCTGTGATTCTCGTGATTTTTAACGCCCAACATTATTAGATGCTGACTTATTCTAATTCCTTATATGATTCCTATAGTCCTGATTCCTTATATGGGGTTCAATACGCAAGTAAATGTCAGATAATGAAAGAGAATCGAGAGTTCCACTAATTATCTTGTTAATGTTAATTTGAGAAAGGGAAGACCATTCTCGTAGCTGTGAAGAAGTGTTGACCAAATTAATTATTCAATTGGAAAGACATACAGAAAAATCAAATCCACGAAAATTTATATTTGGCTGCTACCGGGATTCGATTAAAATCGAAAACGCGCATCGAAATTTTCTGTAAACTGAGTACAATAGGTTCACCTAATACAACTTTTACTATATGCTATAAAATTTAACACCCTTCATCAATAGTAGATTGAACTCATTGGGCTAACTAATTCAACAAAAACCCACAAACCGTAGTAATTGTTGACCTGATCAACAATTATACTTCGGAAACTGCCCGCTAACAAAATACTTTAATTTAATGACGAACCGGCATTTAGCGTATTGACTTGATATTTATATTAAGATTTAGTTGCTTAATTCAAACAATAAGCTAGTTGCCCAATATTTACCCGGGATAATTTTAGGCAGTAGCCCATACACCCCTGTAGGTAGAAAAGGGTTCTATTGCACAGTGAACCGAACAGCAAACCCTTTACAGGGGTGAACATCAATAAACAAAACAAACCTCCCACGAGTCTATAGCAGAATTAATTGAGTTCGATATATATTTTTAAAAAAGTAACCCATAACCAAGTTTTTACTATACTCCCTTTCTTTGTAAAATATAACAATAATTAAAACATATAACATAACACTAAACTTACAGAAATTTAATATATTTCTAAAATGTCAGATGTTTTGAGATGTCACGATTTTGATAGATTCAATTATCATCAGTATCGTACCTTATGAATTTTCAGCGTCAAATGATTTAGTCAGAATCAGATTTGAGTAATGTATAATTCTTCAAAACTAAGCAGAAATCTAAGAGAAATAAATTATTATTTGATTTTTTCCCAAAAAACCCAATTTTGCTGTCATCTGTGAACCAATTAATTTGTAAATTTTCGAAATTCGTAGTGATGTACTTATTATACCGATGGAGTAATTCAAATTTAGAAAATATTCCGCGACGTTATCGGGCCGCTATGCTAATAATCAAACTTTTCTAATGATTCGGTAAGCAAGCAGACGCCACGAGTTAATAAAAAGGGAGTAAAAAGCTGTAGAATTCCACTTAAGATAACCTCCCTTAAAATTAAATCAATACATAGTATATAAGGAAGTCCTCAGCGAGCGTCTGTCCGTGTGTATGACCGCGCTAATCTCCGAGAATCACTGAACGGATTTGTATGAGGTTTTTACTGTTATGGTCTGCATTTCTCCAGAAAGATTTTAATGTATTAAAAATTTCCCTAGAACATATAGAAGCTGAGCATTACCGATAATAATCATTTTAGTATAGTTTTTTTATTTCTTAAATTAGTTAACATGACACTCCTGTATATTAACTAGTATTTCACACTTTACATTCTACAATCTTTTACTAATATACTATCCATAACAGCTTACATGCTTACATTTCCATATCCTGTATTAACAATATTATCTAATTTTTGGTACAATCAATAATATAATATATAATATATCTTATGCTCTACACTTCTATTAGGTACCAGTATCAGAAAGTAGGTACTTTTCCGAACATCTGATATAAATTTGCACTTTTTTTAGTACTCGTGTGTATATGTGACCCCAAATGTATGTAAGAATGCATTGGGATCAAGTCGATGAGCAAAATTTTAGCTCAATTGGATAGCGGGAAGTGTGTTAACTTTCACTTTCAAGATTTTTCCGCAACAGATGATTGGCGGTGAAGTTAAAAAGGATTTAAAAACGAAGCACATCAAAATTTGTTTCGAGATCTAACGCAGTACATAGATCTATATATGATGATGAAGAGTGATTTCAAATCTACTTTAAAGATCAACACACGGCAGAATAACCCTGGAGAAATATTATTGCAATCTGACGGTTTTCTCACAAATATTTCGATAATACCGGGAAAAAAAAAACGTTTCCTGCTCTTTTCGCGGGAACTTTATCGCATTATGGTCACGGAACAAATATTTCCAATTTACTTTCGGGTTACTCTGCAAAAAGTAAAAATAAAGGAGGCTCATGTAACGTAGCTAAGGCTGAGCACACATACACATTATACCAACATGAAAATAATAAACAGTTTTAGAATAAGCGGGAACGTTTCCTGGAGGTATTCAACAATATTCCATCTGAATTTGAGCCGGCCGAGTATGTTTTCCATGATGGCGGTTGTGCTTTTTATTTTCTTGTTTGTCAGCGTAAAATTACATATTCCGTGTTTTTCAAAATGTTTTCAAATTGCGCGGGAGAATTATCTAGCCTGGCTGGGATTTTGTCACATTTTTTTTTCACTGCCCGATAGTGGGTAACATTTTTATATCAAATGCGAACCGTGAATTTACGATGGAGTAAAAATATTGTAGCGTTTAATATTTTAAAATATTTATCCTAGTAAATTTACTTGATTCGTAAAATTGTTTTAAAGAAAATTCAATTCGATATCAAAAAAAAAATCTGAGAAACTCACAACGATTACAAATATTTTAAAAAAATTATAAACTATATCCTTCTCGCGGCATTTTCCCGAACAATCGGGTAGATTTCATTTGTGTGTGAATGAAATAGATAATATTCGGTGGCCTTCGTAGCCCAGGGGGCATGACGTAGGCTTCTCACTATTTTCTCTTCAGTGGATTCACATTTTAATCTATGTAGTTAATTTTTGTTTTTACTTTCTTTGCTTTTTTATTATTGTTTATTTTTAAATGTGTTATCTATTGTATTTTATTATTTTTTCATAAACCGTTTCTACTTATTGGCTATTTTTTTAAATTATGTTTTTACTTATAATGCTTTATTTTCTAAAAAAAAAATATTTTTACTAATCATTGTTTGTAATATGTTTTAAAAATGTTTTTGGATTGTTTTTTATAAAAATATTTTTCTATTTTTTGCTTCAAATTTTTATTAATTTAAAAAAACGTATTTTTTTCTCACTATAGTTTATTTTATTTTATTTAGTGTTAGGTATATATAAAATACTTCTACTATATATGTAAAAGAAACCCACTAGGGCGTTGGTAATAAATAAATTCCTTTAATTTTTCCCTAGGTCCAATTTTAATGAAGTAACGAACTTTTAAAAATTTAGAACAGACACTATTTCGAAACAAGGTTTAGTGTCAGGCAAGTTAACGAACCTGGTCGTTGACAATCAGCCCTTCCAGATGGCCCAACCACCGAAGTCTTCCTAATTTAAAGAACTTTGAGACGCTTGTCTCATTAAGCAAAGTACAGAGCTCATTGTTGTAGTGCTTACGCCCAAACTCATAATATAAAACCGACTCAAAGACACGCCTCGAAATTTTCCTTTAAAAAAATATATATGTTTTATATATAAGTATGATTTCAAGTTCTTTTTGACAAAGAGATAGATGAAATAGCAGAAATAAAAATATAGATTTAATAATAAAAAGTATTAAGGTGGATACTATAATAAAAATCAAAGATAGATACCATAAATTAGCAAAGTATCAAGTATTTATTTTATGTTTATTTTTAAGATATTTTAACGAGATTGTGTACCTATTAAATGCTGACAACAACAGTGGACAGTCAACTGTGACAGCGTTATCTCTCTAGAAAATTCTACGACGTTCCATCTCGTAGTAAAATACGCGTCAGAAGAAACTTAAATATGGGCTTCTTGTCACCTCTCGAATAAATCTTTCGACAAAATTTAGCTATAAAAGGATTCATGACAACAGTGCAACATCCATAGCGTAAAACAGTGTGATCAGTGATTTGCGATATTACAATACGCGATATTAGTAAGCGAGCAACACAGTGTGACTATCAGGGAAAACCAGCGCTAGTGAATAAACAATAAAGCGAAAAGTTTATACGTGCGAAAATTGAACGGAGTTTACTAGAAGTGATCTAAACGAAAGAGGCAGCGTTAATTAGTGCAAATTAAGAAACAATTCAATAATAAGTGTGTGAAATATTGGGAGGACATTTAACGACTATAAAATTGCGAACGGTACTATAATTTAACTCGTGTTCAGTGGATATCTTTGGTAATAAATTAAACTTAATTAATTTCCAATATTTTCATTTTTCTCCCAAAGTCACGTCCCGCGACAATATTTAATGTTTTCTTTTTCTCGATTTATTATTCTCTGTCTCTTCTGTTTCACGTGTATAATTTTGAATGCTTTATTTTTATTGTTACAATATTTGTATAAAATAAACTTTGAGATATTTATTTGTATGGACTGAACAATTTTTGTGTAAAATGCCCTTGAGGAGATTTTTTTACGAAAAATACGCTTAAAAATAATCAATTTTCATTACTTATACATATGCTGAATTGTTTATAACATCCAAAGAAAAACGTCATCAATAATTAATTGCAAACAACTTTCTTTAAAAAATGATGATAAAAAAATATTTCTCGCATTTATCCACTCACGTTGTCTTGAAAATACTTTATAACAATTTAAAAACCCTCGGTGAGATACTTTAGCCTTAGACCATCGCTCAAAGTGTGACATTGTAATAAACCCTGTTCACCCTAGCCGCTCGTACGCCTTTTATACGCTACAGCCGCGCGGGCCCACACCTCATCTAGCCTCACAGCTTTTTAACTGTCAAACTGTTCCTTGTTTTATACCTAATCCCATGTGTTCATCTCACTCTCCCCTGAGCAATACACATCCTTTATATCCCCCATTTCTCTCCCTGCTAAATAGGACATACATACATGCCTATATACATATAATATACAGAGGTGGTCAAAAAATTTATATACACTTCAAAGAAAAACTTATATTAAAATTTTGATATTCAATTTATACAGATAACAAAGAATGCATTAAAGACACCTTTGACTTCTTAATTTATGAAAAATTTTCAAAATAGACGATAGGCCACTTGATTATGACGAACATTGAACATTGTTGTCCAAAATCTGCGGGTGACAGAAGTAACGGAATGAATCAATAAAATCGAGTTTTGAGTTAAGTATGCAGAGTTGTTCTTTAAATACATATCTAGCAAGTAAATTAGATTATTTTTTAATTTTTTGAAAAAGGACAAATGACACGATTAATTAATTAAGAATTTGGCAAGAAAAAATTAGTCAACTTGGTTCATGGTTTTTGTGCAAAAAAAAAGTTACTGTTGCAAAAATTATTTAAAAATAGTAAAGGCTTTAAGAGATATTTCCAAAACAATCTGAAATTTCCAAATTTTTTTGGGCTCTCCTGAAAACTTGCAATTTTGTACTCATTCCGTCATCCAGTGAGATTAATGCTTATGCCGTTTTAATTTGTTTTCGAAGTGCAGCCAATAAACCTGTTTTTTTTTTACTAAAAACATTCAGGTTCCCCCACAGATAAAAGTTCAATGTGGTATTAAATTAAGAGAGCTCGGAGGAAGCTCAAGTTGCGTAGCATGGAGGCAGCCTAGATCTTCCCTTACGCATTTTATATACTTCAAATACTTCAAACGTACAAACGCAAAATCATGTTATCGTCGTTGTACCACAATATTATAAGATTTCAATTAGCACCACAATATTATAAAAATTAAATTAGTCTAGAGCTCCATTTTATTTGAATTTCATGTCAAGCACATGACGATGCTAATATTCATATTTTAAAACATATTCTGAAATAACGTCATAATCGATATCTTTGCCATAATTTACATCGATTCTCTAAGAGACCAGAAATGATTACAAAGTGTGTTAACATATTTTCTGGCACCCTCCGTACTCGTTCATATATTTTTTCCACTTATTTTATTCTTACATAACCCTGCCTCTCCCTGTGGTCGTGCACATTTTTTACGTTCAACACGTACGTCAACCTGTCATTGTTCACATATGTATTAATGTAATTGGATGGTTTGTAATGTTACTCTCGAGCAGATATTAAAGTACTAAACAGTAAAGCGACAAACGTTTCGATGCTGAGTGGTGTTATTCCACCGAGATGTTACAGAAGCGTTTTAGACTTGTCTTTTAGGAAAATAGATGGTTTAATATGTATATATAAATGTTGCTGTATTAAACAACACACATATTTTTTGCGCACATTCTTTAGAATGTGGTCTAGCTATAATATTACGGGTAAATTATACTTTTTGCAGATCTTTTTTAGTTTTATAATTTTATACACTTTTTTTTATGAGTAAAATAAAAATTAGTCTTTTTTATCCTTTCTAGTATGCTCATCAGGACAGTGATACTAAATTAGCACGTTAAAATTCTTTATTTTTGATAATTTAATTTACCTATTTCTTGAATTTCCTCAATTCTTGGTACAAAATTACCTTCATTTTAAAGATACATTAATCCCTTATTCTTAGTTATAAATTCTCAAGTTTCAAAAAACTCTCAAACTTGATGGAAAATATATAAATATTAAATCTTTTTTATCCTAAAAAAAAATATCATTCTTTTATCACTTGAATTATTATCACAATATATTATCACATGTCTTTCATTATTGTAAAACACTTGTTTGTTTCTTAAATCCTAAATGATACATGATATATCAGTCTTTGAAAGCTTCTATTCTCGATTCTTAAATATATAATACATTAAATTTTGAGTTTAACGATATTTAAATGTTATATTTTAATATTATTGTATTCTGCGCTGCGTTTTGACATACTTGTTTAAGATAGCAATAAGACCCGCCTGGTGAACGAATGGTCGGAGTTCTTGTGAGACCATGTTGGTTCTATGTATTTTCAAAGCATCATTAAATTATTGTAAAATTCTTAAGAATATGAACGTTATAAATATTTGTTAATTTCTTATTTATTAATGTTCCAATCCTTCCCTTTTAATCTAAATTTTCTTTAAATTTGTATATATAAGGTACTTTATGTTTTTTGTAATTAATTTCGCATATTTTGACAGAGAGACTGCTCTATTTTTCAAGCAATTTATGAGATGAGAAACGTAAATGAAAGTGATCTTCTGTCTGATGTTTTTAATAGTGTCATTAAATGCATCAACATAATCACTCAGTTTGTTTAAAAGTTACACACTACGCGTTACATCCTATTCATTACATCCGTTATGCATTTTGGGACGTGGAATGATTCATAACCACGAATTCTTCTAGAACAACACCGTCTGCAGCGGCCGACACAAGATTGAACTCTACTCTTAATCCGTTGAACTCTACTCCTTGACACAACTTTAAAAATAGTGAACATTTTTTTAATAACTCTGTATATCGGGGAAGTACTTCATCAGCGCCGCTTCGATTGGCCGAGTTCCAAGTCTAAGGGTTGTGAAGGGGGGAGCGGACAAGGGGACGTTTGGGGTTGAGGAACACGGACAACAGTCGGGCCTTCATTGTTATAGTTTTGGTATTTGTTTGTATAGCGTAAGCCATAAAATATATATACTATTCAAATGAACACTGTATTATGCAAAGTCGGAAGGGAAATGACTGTCCATTTGTTGCAAGCTGACCTTAAGTTGTACCCTTAAATAACTGTAATTTCGCGATTGACAATGTTTTTTCATATTTTACAATATTCGAGCTATTTTTAAGAAATCCAGTAACTTTCCACTACCTTACAATATATTAACTAATTTATTTATTCATTCTTGTACACAAATTAATAAAATGATGGATTTATTGCCAATCTAACACAATTTAATAGAACAATTGAAAAATATTTTCGGTATACAATTTTATAGCGACAAAACTAGCTAAGTGATAGCGAGACGAGTATGAGATGGATGGAGACAAGAAAGGGTTAAATTAGGTTTTGAGGTCAAATTGCATTGGACAATAATTATGGTCTGTCATGATGTGATATCTGTGCGTAGTTGATTCCACAGCCCAGCCTAGCACTTGGAGTGAGGAGCTGAAGAATTCAGTATTATGAATGGGCATGGATAGAGAAATACTGTCAGTTTAGCGGAGTGGGAGGCCATGATTAGATACATAGAATGGAATCTAGATTTCAAATACTGAAGTGAGGTAAACAAAATAAAATCATAACATTTTACTAAATTGTTAATAACCTTCAAATATTTTAATATCATCATTTCTGAGTAATGTTAAAAATAAATCCTTAAATGAACGCATCTTATAATTTACAATAGTTTTATTTAAAAGTAAAACGAAATTTTTCGCGTAATTAAATTATTTGTAATATTGTGTTTACGTTGAAATGAGAACCGTATTTGAGAAGCAAAATTATTTTTGTCAAACGAATCCTTGTACCTTGCCTGTAACTTCAGCCGTTATAATGTAAAAGAATATACTTTTTAATTTAAAAATAATCTTATCTGAAGTATTTTTAAAAATTAGGAAAAAAAATACCGTATATGCGGGGTATAAAAGCAAAGGCAGCAATATCCAAAAAAAAAATTTAATGTTTTCATTGAAGTCACCAAGCATTACTAATTTAAAATTTTGGTACTGAATTCTAGATTTAATGTATCCATCACTTACAAAATCATATTTTCTATAAATTTATAGGCTATGTTTGCTATAAAATCTCGAATTCAGTACCTACATTATAAATTAGTAATCTTCGATGACTGCATTATATTTTTTTTTGATATTTCTGTCTGATTTTATACACCACATATAGTATTTGCGTCAGAAAATTTCTGATTTGTAATAATAATATTCAAAATTATGACAATAGAAATTGCAAAATGTATTTTCAAAATAAAATTATTACAGGTCCATTAAATTCACATATACCGCAGGAAATTAACACTGATGACCAATGTAATGTACTAGTATCATCTAATTTCCCTACGGGTGACCTCCGATAGGGCATTGGGATATTACGTAATGGCAAATAGAATAAAGATTTATGCTTTGCACAAGACTGCATACATGTATATATCTGAAAATTTTCATAATCATAAATGGTTAATCTGTATCGCTCTTCCCTGGCACGGAATAGTTTCCGTATCCGGGATTACGTACTAAAGAATTTGTTACATAACATAAAATTGAGACATTTTACAAAAGTCGTTTTTGATAAACACTAGAGAGCTAATAAGGATTAATCCTTATTACTTTTTTCTTATTATTTATTACTATAAACGTATAGGATATTTGTATTCTTAAAGGCATCTTGCAAAACTGTGTATGCAGTTTGTACGCAAGAATACATCAGTGTTCGTTACATTCATTAAGAATACATTATTTAAGAATCCTTAAAAATACACTAAAATATTAACAATATAGTAAATCAAAGTTATCACCATATTTCACAGTTTATGCTAATAATTTTTTGTTCCGTTTCATTTTTTAATAAGAATTTTATACTGTTTAGTCCGTCCTATATTAATTTTTTTTTTACGTCTGGTTTTTTATTCATTATTTGTCGCAATTCTGTGTTGTATTTGTTATTATACAGGTACTTACGTATATTAAATATGGGTTATAAAAGGAAATGCAGTAATATCCAAAAAAAAATATTTCAGTCAATTAACGCCCTTATGGGCTTTTCCAAAATATAAAATAAAATAAAAAATCACATAAGACAGAAGATATGCAGTTAAAAAGATTCAAATACATATAATAGATTTTTGTAAAATTAGATTGCAGTTTAAAATATTCAAGTAGGTACATGTAATATATTTGTGTAAATTTAGATTGCAGTTAAAAAGATACAAATGTATATAATAGATTTGTGTAAATTTTTGATTGCAGTTAAAAATATTCAAGTGCATATAATAGATCTGTGTAAATTAAAAAGAGTCTTCGAGGATTACTATTTTTGAATGTACCGAATTTGATATTTTATAGGAAACATGATTTTGGAAGGGATTGATACATAAAATCTACAATTCAGTCATTTTAAATGAGTAATCCTCGGTGACTGCATGCAAAACATTTTTTTTATTTTTGGATATTGCTAGCTTCGCTTTTATGAGTACCTATGAGTAAATTGAAACACAGTCCAAACACGGACTTATTTGAAGTTCTATAGAGTGGCTCTCAACTCGGCTGTTAACCGGGATCATTTTTCAAACGGAGCTAGGTATCCCGGTTCCAGTAAATGTTAAGTTCATTTTTAAAGTGGCAACAATGAGTTGGTAAATTTTTCTGCGGAGAGTAATCATCCCCTCTTTCGACGGGGTGTCTGAGGGAGGCTGGAATCCAGTTTTAATAAGGCGCCGGTAACGAGCGAGACCGCCCGCCGGATGATCCGCGCCCGCTCCCCCCGAGATGAATAAATTCCAGAAGCGTCTTGTAATTTGGCGGGAACGCTCTGTAATTGGTTCGGGCGAGTGTTGACAGCAGCGCCATTTTAATTAATTGGTCTTATTTGTTTAAAAGTTTTGCAGAAAGCGCGCGCGCGCCTAAAAATTGTGATTTACGATCAAAGTTGCGATGTTTTTTTTTAAACGTTTAATAAAAAATTGAGATTTTGACAGCCGTGGTACTTGGTAAGTTTTCCGTGAGAGGGTATAGCTGCAATTGTAATAGCTAACAGTATTTTTATGTGTTCTGAGAACATACCTACATATAAGTATTGTTAAAATATATGCTGGTGGATGAAAGGAGTTCAAATATTGAAAATACTGTTTTTCAGACGTATTCTAGTATGTATGTTAAATAATTTGGAAGAATATAACATATACATTAAAAGGAATATTCCTTAACTCCACTTTAAAATATAGAGGTATCGTTACCAACTGCAAAATCTATGTATACTTATAAGTTCTTGAGAAAATACTACAGATGTCTCTAGCATAGTCTATTTAAATAAATGATAGATTCTCAGATTTGCAACATATATAGAACTTTCAAAAATTTGATGATATGTGGATGTTCTTACGATGTAATTGGTAAATGTTGCATTGTTTAGAATAATCACTTAATTAAGCCAGCTCATACAGATAGTAATCCCTGGGCCATAGTGTAAAGAAGTCTTCCTCTCTGTGAGACTTCTGGAATTTATCTTTATTATTTAAAAACTAATTTTGAATTCATTGTCAAGCGGCGATCCTACGAGTAAATGTGACTGAGGAATCAAGACTTGCCCTTTTTTGAAAGTGGACATAATTAGTCAAAATAACAAGCAACATTAAAATAATATCCTTGAGAGGTCGGCTACGTAGCTATCAAGGATATCATTTATCCACCCACTGTACTCAGTGACGCAGTAACCAATCTTGGCGTTCAATCCTCGTCCTGGTAACTTCTTTGGAGGGGAATGTGGAATATAAGGGATACATAAATAATTAATCATGAAGCAGAAATTACGTTCTGTATTTTTGTCTACGTAAACTATGGTGGAATATCACTTCAACACAAAACATTTGTGCAGTAATAGCATATATAAAATTGTTATTTTTTTAATATACATGGATTATAATATTGGAACTTCACGATGTTTGGGTGTTCTCAAAAATTGTTGTTTATTTAATGTTGAAGCGATATTTATATCGTCATGCAAAACCAGCCATTGCAATCTTGAGTTTTGTCTAAAATATAAGTTTTCCATGAATATTTTATATAATAAGTACTAATAATATTTTTAAAGTCGGTAAAAGTCAGTGTGTTTCACAAACATCTGATAATTTCTTCATCCAAAGAGTTATAATATTAAATTAAAGTCAATATTTTTAATAGATACCTTGACATTTGACAGATAACTCGGCGGTTTGTTATTGAGTATTGGGGTAAAAATTATCAAATAAAAATCTTGTTATTTTCAGATGACGGCCGAATATTTTTAAGCATAAAAATATTCGGCCGTCATTTAATTGAATTAAAATAAGCTAAGCTAGCTTATTTTAATTCAATTAAATGTTTCGTTAAGTACCTACCTATTCCTTGCTTAAAAAATTGTTTTACGTATTGAGTCTTTAATTAAGTGAGCCTGTTTTTCGTGCTTGCTGTTGATTTTACATAAATCTGTTTCCATTGATAAATGAATTAACTGAGATAGAGACAGGGAAAAACTTAATACAATATAATAAGGTAACGTTAATTGACTGGAGCGAAAAAACCTTTAACAAAAACGAGGTCTTGTTCTTTTCCCGCCTCATTGGGAAGGCTTTCGTTTTATAGACGCCTCAATCTTCATCTGATTAAATAACGTTCTGCTGGAGCCTTGAAGAGACAAATTTGACGATTTATAAAAAGTATTTGTCGTGGAAAAATACCGTCACCATTTTTGTTCACGGTTAATCAGCGTTATCCAAAAAAGACTGTCGTAAATCACGTTTATATATTGTAATATTCAAGTGATTCAGCGTCACACTGGAATCATCATTTCAAACAAGGCGTTAATTGGTTGATGGTAAAAAAATATTGTCATTATTGTCGTAGCCGTAGGAGAAATGAATGAAAATGCTGTAATTTAATAATGGATTTGTTAATTACTAATTAATTAAACAAACTAACAACGTCTCTTAACACTATTTATACATAACGCTTTTATTTAAAGTAAATTATTTCGCAATATATCACTCGTAAACAGACACTTTATAATCGCTTTAACACTTTATTCACTAATCACTAGAACAATCCGTCCAATTTTAGCACGTATTACTATTCGCTCTGGTTAATTTCGCTACGTAAGAATTTTTTCCAGAATATTCGCTCAAATATCGCACAAGGGTAAGTACTTCACTTAATTAGCTGTCGCTTAGTTCACACGCCTGATGGTAACACTATTTTCGCTTCATGATTTGCCGCCGGAGCCGCACCGCTGGAATAGTCAAAATTACAATGGCCCTCCGTGGCCTGGATCCGTTTATTTATACTCATTAACGTACAATTTTTCGAACCTTCGAAACTTTTATAGTATTTCCTCGCAAGATCTCGTAATTTCCAGGTATTCCTGGAACTTTGGAGACATCTCTCGAAAGCTGTAGATTACGCTAGGTTGTTCTGGAATCTTCGGTAGTATTGTGAATATTTCAAACTGTCACTTGGCACGAGTGCGCGACTCCTTTCAGCCCCGTTACAATATGATGCTCTAATTTTAAAATCTGTGTTAGAATATTTTCATGTGTTAGGTACGTGTAATTTGATAATGTTACAAATTTTATTTGACACGTTGTTGGCTGCAAGAAACAAAACAGCTGTAACAATTTGAATCAATTCGGTCAGGTAAACCCAATGTTCTTTTTCGTGATACATGTGGAAAATTTGAATTACTAAAGTAACTGTTTCCTTTGAAATATATGAATATAGATATGCGCTGCAGCACCTACCAAGAAATGAAGAGGCTAGCAGGTGACAGAGGAGTGGAGAGATCGAGTGCTTGGTGTAGACCAATTCTAGGATTGAGACCCAAAATAAAATGAATTAGACATATTATGTGTGAACTTTAATGTTATGAAAATACATTTTTCAAATGTAATACAAACAATTTAATTTCTATTGTTAGACATTACAGCGGATTACAGATATTTTATTATAAATTATAACTATATTATAAATTATAACAAATTTATAATTATATTATTACTATAAACCCGTAAAAACTCATGGGATATAATTATAATTAACCCTTAACCCGGCAAGTAACCTGAGCCGCGCGCTGATTTACATACTCGAGCACCCGAGCCTCATTAGCGGGTAGTCATCGACAGTGTTGTTGTTGTAATTCCAGTGAGTTACGGATAGACAGACAGACAGACGAAGAGGATATTCGAAATAAGGATAGTGACAGTGTCGTGGCTCTCTAATATTGTTTAGTTTAGTAGCCGACATTTTACTCAGGGATAGTTACCTGATAGTTATAAGCGCGATTAGATTAGGTATGTTGCTACTCAGGGAGTATGTATGATAAGGGCCCCAAAATACCAGTATACCTTCACCAAGATATATTTCATCCCTAAATATAAATTCGAGTAAAGCAACCAATTCACCTTACTGCAGTATGACATTATTGGGTGGGGAGGGCATACGATAACATAATGAACCCACTGAAATATACAGAGAACATTTATGAAAGTAATCATAAAAGAAAATCAACTTACTCAACACAAACACTCTTCTCGAAACTCCCAGTTCCGAAATTAAAAAATATTTACAAAAAAAAAATTACAAATAATTAACGAAAATATTTATACAAAATATAACACCAAACAATATCGGCAGAATTATAATATTTAGTAATAATTTCAATACCTTCCCTACAGACATGAAGAAGAAGAAAAGTGAGATCAAACAAATAAAAAAGCAGTTAAATGAACGCTACAAAAACATAAGTAAAAATTAAATATTTTTTAATACCTGTATACAAAATAAGTAATCACATAAAAGTGTAAGTCCCTCTCCTAGCACAAGGGTTAGTCTCTTTTTCTAGAGGTACAGCAAATAAAATATATGTATTTATTATAGTTTTAATAGACTAGTATAAAATATAATGTAATAAACTGTATGTTGTATTAAATAAATAATAACAATAAAAAAAATATATTTTCGAGGTCGAAGTCGAAAATTCAAACATAAGAAATAAAAAGCACGTGATGAGTCCTTCCATAGAGCAGCGTGATATTAAGCCCCGAAAAAAATATGTACCTACCTGTATGATCAGCATGAAGTTGCCGTGCCTGGTATACATATTTGATGCATAAATGAGGCTTAAAAGAGTTACCCCTTTGTGAGTGCCTTTATTTTCATGCAAAACACATCATAAGTACCTAGCCAATCTACTCTTTCTCGGAGAGCATCTCATTTATAAGAAAACCCCAGAGACGTTAACCTGGAAGCGAAGCCTGCGGGTGCCATTTTAACAACTTTACCGCCACGCGAAGAAAGAAACATATTTATTATTTAAAAAACAATTTTTTGGTGGTGAAAGACAAATTATCAAATGTACTTCTTCTTCAAACACAGCAAAATTATTTTGTGGTTACATTATAATTATATTTAATAGAAATAAACTTTGTTTACACCACTTTTTTGTTGAAAATATATCAGGAATACAAATGTTATTACATTTGTTATCCTGACGAAGGGACCATGGGCTTTGATATTTTTCGAATTTTTTCAACAAAAAAGTGATGTAAACAAAGTTTATTTCTATAAAATATAATTATCAAATGTACCTTCTATTATAAATTATTATTGCAATTTCTCTGTGGTTCAAGTAGATTATTTTATATTATTGTTTGATTTGGCGTGAACGTTGCATAGATTATTCATGACGATCATTTTATTAGGCGAAATTTATTATGCTACCTTCACGCGAGTTTAAGTATATTTTACTATTTTAGTTAAGAGAGTAATAGAACCTTTCATCGACAAGTGAAGTTTTAAATTATCTACATTCAGATATAGAATTTTTACATGGGTTAGGTTAGGCGGAAATACAAATAATTAATAGGTAGATTAGGTACTGACAAAAAGAGCCGGAGTTAATGGGGTATGGTTGGCTTTATTTTATTTATTTTTTTTAATTTATTAATTTTTTTTTTTTTACATCTCAGAACCACAAAACATCACATTGATATTTGTCACATATATATGTATATATGTATATATATATATATATATTAATATAATAATTATATATAGGCCGACGTTTCGACACGGTATCACGTGCCATTTTCAAGGCTAAAAAGGCCTCAAAAGTTACGGACTAGCCGTACTTGTTCGCGGGTGACATGAAAGTCTCCCACCAATAAGGCTGATTGTTTATATATATATATATATATATATATATAATATATATAAGATAGATATATATATTATATCTAAATATATAATTATATATAGATATAATAATCTATATATATATATATATTGATTATTTATATATATATATAAATAAATTGTATTTACCAGAAATACATTCATATTAATTAATTACAATAGATCTTATAAACTCAAATACAAATCAACAATACAATACAACAATACAAGAAACAATACAGATATTACCAAAATCAAAATATGTCTCTTTTATTTAGTAATATATTCATTAATTCTGTATTTTGCCCTTTTTTATTAATATCCATTTTGACACGACATGGGATTTTATTGAATGTTTTTGGTATGACATATTTTAATGTTCTTTGTCTTTTAACGGGAATATTGAGAGAAGAGGTATTGAAAATAATATTGGTAACCAAATTAATACCCGAGTAAACTCATGTAGAGATTATTTACATTTTTCACCCAATAAAATGGTCGTGGTAATTTTAATTTTCATGTTGTGTTATTTTACTACTACCTACTAAAGTTTCGGTGGGAGCAATTCCTCCCATCATCAGGTCTATTTAATTAATTTAATTTAAAAATAGTTGACAAATAGTATCCTTTAATTTTACCTGATTATAAGAGGGTGTTTCTTTTGAAACCACGGTTTAATAAAATAACTCAACGTGTATTTAATAAAATTATTTTATTTTAAATAGAGATGCGAACACGGAATACGTGTCACATCAATATTCTTACTATTTTCAAACTAAACTAAACACTTGTGCTATGAAAATAGGACTATCTTGCTGGTCTGGAGTGAGATTCGAACCCGCGACCTTTGGATCACGAGGCGAGAGTCTTAACCACAAGACCAACAAGCTACTCCTACAATTAAGCATAAATTTAAAAAATAGACATTAGTCCCAAAAAATACAATATTATTTTCCGAAAACAGTAGACATTCTGACATTGACAATAAAAAAGTGAGTTGTTATATAGACGAGTGTTGCTAGTGGTAGCGTATTTTTTCCCCCGATATAAAATATTCTCCCTATCGGGAAAATAGATTTACAGCATACCACTTTGGCAGATTTTCATATTCGGCCGGAGATACAATCTCCGCCGTATTTCACATCACGGACATGTTCGCGTTTAGTGTTATGGACATATTTGATTTAGCGATCCCTCCAGAGCGGATTAAAATAGTCGCTGGTATTGTTGTGTCGCTTTTTATCAAGTTTGTCGATACCGCAGCGAGATGCGAGATGATTTTATTAGCATTAAAATACGGCTTTATAAAATAACGAAATAGCACTATTTTTTGGTTTTTTATTCGTTTGTTTTCAGTTAGATATGTAGAGTAACATATTGATAGGACTTCCAAATAGCGAATAGCGTTCCAATCAATATTTTCAATAAAAAATATTGAAATTAATTGTTGATGGTGTGTTTCAAAATTTAAAAAAAAACATTTCATACACGTAAAATTTTCCGAGTTATTTTTTGTATACCATGCACAATCGACTTATTTATACGTATGATAATGGCCTAGTAAGCCAAAACAGCTATCATATTTAAAATAACGCTTCTAACATAAGAAAGTAATTTTAATTATATTCATTCTTATTGTGAAGTTGCAATTTTTTCAGAGCAAAGTTTTGTGAAATTTAGAACCAAATTTATTAATCAATTAGAAAGACGTACAGAAAAATTAAATCAGCGAAAAAATATTTGGCTGCTACCGGAATTCGAACCACGGATGTCCTCCTATCCAGTCGATATATTCACGGAAATGTAAAAGGCCGCTATACCGTAATTGGATACGCTCCTGCTTCGGATAAGTGGAGATCTGTGGTTCAAACCCGGTAGCAGCCAAATATTTTTTCTTTGATTTAGTTTTTCTGTATATATTTCTAATTGATTAATAAATTTGGTTTTAGGTAATTTTCAGTACATTTTTATATTACTATTACTAACATAGTAGGTTATTATTTGCCGAATAGACTAGATTGCTTTTTTAATATTTTAGTGAGTGAAGTTTCAATCTGTTTTAATTTTACCTCAAATAATCTTTATAAAGTAAACTTTTTAATTCGTTTTTTTTTAGATAAATCAATTCATTGCATCTTCAGACGTTTGCACCTTTGTACATAATTTATCGTGTATTTATTTTCTTTTTCAATTATTTTTAAATTCTCATTGTGACTTTTTATATTTTAAAATAAATTTTAGCTACGATTAATTTTTATCGATAAACTTCTCCATGTTTCGGGAGCGACGCTTCATTTTTCGGGACAAAAAATACACTGAAACTAATTTCCAAGTATTGACTGACAGGTTTGTTAGTTATGATGGAAGGGGGTTGAAAGGGGGTGTGGTTACAAATTAAGCCGGGACAAAGTAATTACAAAGGAAACAGATTTAAGAGAGGGCTATTTACAAATTAATTGTGTTAATTAGTAAGAGATTACTTGAAAGAGGGACGTATACCAATATAAATACATTAAATTATTCAATGGACTTTAAATTACTATGTAATGAACCGTATTTCTATAACTATCTTAATATCTGGTAGATAATTTAATTAATCTCACTATAACTTATAGAAAATAGATAGAATTATATAGAATGACTCATAAGAACACATATATAAATTATCATCTATCTAAGGTTATAAAAACCTACATACGCTTGTTTTTCACACTTTTTTTAAGCTTTTCGATGGTTCTCCTAAATATCATCATCACTGTTGGCTCTACAAGCCTTAGTGAGTCTTGGCCACCTCAAGAGTCTTCCTCTACTGATCTCGGTCTGGCCCCATCCCCATTAATTTCTGAATCTCCAAATCAGATGTGTCTTTGAGAACATTGTCGTTCTATCTTAGTTTTGGCCTTCCGAAACTCTTTCTCCTTATTGTTCATAATTTCAGCGGGGACTTCAGTACTTGTTCTTCAGTCATTCTCTCCACATGATCCAGCCAGAGAAATCATCCGAATTTTATAAATTTTGTTAAAAGTATAGAGCTTGGTATTGTAACGCCTGCGCCAAAGTCTAGAACCCTAAATAT
This sequence comes from Agrypnia vestita, assembly GCA_016648135.1. Lineage (NCBI taxonomy): Eukaryota > Metazoa > Arthropoda > Insecta > Trichoptera > Phryganeidae > Agrypnia > Agrypnia vestita. The sequence continues at coordinate 73,676 of JADDOH010004057.1, forward strand.
AATTAAATTAATCCATAATTATTGACGGTAGCACAAATTTTATTTGCATTGATTAGCACAACGACTAAGTGAGTGCCTTCTACCAGAAAACTAAATATAGAAGGCAAGAACTCCACATCCGGCCGTTATAACTTAATTATTATTTCACCTTTGGTTTGACAACAAATATGATATTATAGATAAAATAATTTACTTTCTCAAAAGTAGAATAAAAATATAATTTAGTAAAGCCTATTCAGATCCCAACTACTGGCAAGTTAAAACAATTTTTGAAAAGTATACATCGTGCCAATAAAAGCTGTCCTAGTACTCGAATGGACAGTTAAAGACAACTACCATATCCGTTTAAACACTGCGCTTATCGAGGCCTTTCATCAATCAAATATCTCAATTATTTTTAAATGGTGAATGCTTAGAGGGTTGTGATACGTTTAGGGAATGCAATCCCGAGTCAGATTGCCTTTTCGGGATCCCTCGAGATTAGAATTTCCAATCTCGCGGGATCCCTAAGGATCGGGATCCCGAGTAATTTTGTGTTTCTTTGTTTGTTTATAGAGCTGAATAGCAATTAACGACAACGCATTGCATTTTTATATCAGAAATTTTAATAAAACATTTTTTATTAATCATCGCCTTAAAATTTTTGCAGGCATTTTTCCAGGCATCGATCAGTCAATGTAATAGAATTAGTAGTAGTTTTTATTACTATTTTAGGTTGATAAAATAAAGCAAATATTATTCAAAGCTATTTTTATTAATTGAATGTGACATGAGGATAAGTTTTAAGTAATTAATAAAAAAAAAATTCATCCACTTAATCTATGGCTGATTTTGAAAATAGTTTCGTAGGAAGCTGAGCATGTCAATTGTTTTATCTAGGTGGCATCTTATTTCAAACGCTAATAGCTGATAAACGCTGATACCCAGTAGCTGAAAATGTCCTTCGGACTCAACTCTGGTGGGGACCGCTGAAAGTAAACAAAATCGTAGGCGAATTCTAAATATAGGCATCTATTTCCCCTACATTCGTTCAGATTTATGAAAGTTTCCAATGTATCGGTATCGGAGAACATGCAAGGAGGATTAGATTTATATACTTTTAAAGCTTCTTTTAATCCCGATAATCCCGATAATCTCGTCCGATTTTTCGGTTCGGGATTGATCTCATAAAATGACTCGAGATCTCGCGGAATCCCGATCTCGCGGGATCGGGATTGCATTTCCTAGATACGTTGTTAGATCTGACGACTTCATAGCACCCTGTGACATTTATGAGAGAACACTTACGGAAACTCAGCCCCCGAGACGTCCAAGAAAGAGTCCGAAAGAATGCAACGGTCTTCAAATTTCCTATAGGTAGGCCACATCTCAAAACAGAATTTTATTTAGGGGTCGATAGTTCATTTGTACACCTAACATAATTTGTAAAATTTCGGGAGGAAGGACACATCTGACAAAGTGGTCGGGTTCCGGCGGGAAGTACCTACATCAGGTAGCGGAACGGACTCAGAACGGAGACCCCAATTCTATCAGCTTAGGGGTCAACAATTGGGGCCCGCGGGGGTTGCCGATTATTGCGGAAGCCGCACCACCCCGAAGCCTGGTAAGAAGATAACCTCATTTTAAAAACCCGGGCTGTTCTAGAAGGATACTTGTGCTATGCCGATTGCGTAATCCAATTTGCAGGGCGTAGCGGCAGCATTCTAAACATGCCTCAGTCGGAAGACCTAAAAGTATTGTAATTCCATTATTAGAAATACAGCCTTATTTTGCGCTAAACCTAAACAGTTTCACAGGGTGTACATTTTAAAATATTTTACTTATCATTATGACGATTACTGAATTTTGTTCACAGAGTTCATTTAGATAAATTATAGTCTCAGAGACGAAGCTATTTATATGTGAAACATGTATGGAAGTCTTTAAAGGATGGCCACAGGGTTTATGAATTATGACCAATATTAGCTGGCATATGATCACTTTACACTATACATCTATACATAGTATTTCATGAGAATTACATTTTTTTGACCACTGATGGCTATAGCATAGTTACTTCAAATATTTGAAATAAGACATGAATAACATATACATGTACACAACTTTTAGAAATTTGATATGTGGATGTCCTTAGGGTGGAATCGTGAACGTTGTATCGTGTGAATTGATCACTTAAGCCAGTTAATACAGGTGACAAGCCCTGTGTCTATCCTATAAAGACTTATTTTAAAGGTGTTTCCCATATATAGCTTCGTCTTTGTGAGACTTGTATAATTTATCCTAATTAATAAAATTATTAATTCTGATAGCGTGCGTTTCATTTAAAAATATACTCCCGATACAACTTCTATCGAAAAGACTTAAATTCTTTCTTTTCCATAATTATAATTCCCTTGGCATAGACTACAGTAGTACATTCTTAAGCAAAAACTACTATTCCATGTATTATTCAAAATTAATCAAACATGATTGTTAAGAAATCGCCTATGATTAATATTCCATATTTGTACTTACAAGTTAATAATAAAATAATTTATATTGTAATTGAAGGGGTTACCCTATACACAGCCACGGGCCCGAACAGGCCATCAACACGTGTATAGTATAGCCGCGGTCCATCCAGCAACACGAGATCGACGCCCCAGTTCCACCGGTCAAAGGCACACGCCTGACACGAGCGCCGGGCGCGGGTGATTCCAGCGGGCGTGACTAATGCTACATGCACACGCGCGCCAAGTCATACACCTTCGGACAAACAGAAATCCTTTGTCCAGAAATAATATACAAAGCGGCCCATCTTTTATGTGGGCATGTCAGTCTGTCACATATCTCCGGCGGCGGCCGGAGGCGATAGTCCTTAGAGTATATATCATTGTCTTTATAATCATACTCATGTATATTTTGTACTTGTTTTATCGAGATCGTCAAATTCTACGCCTTTGGAACTTTTCCGTCGCATGATGGTGGTGACCTGAAAAATCAATTTCTCCTAACCACCTCCAAATCCCCAAATAATCATCAAAATACATACAAATGTACTAACAAAACTCATATTTTACACATTAAGAAATGAAATCCTTATAAGTAACTGCCGCAAGATTCGCTCTGTACGTAAGACATAAACTAATTGACTGCAATCTGTCGCCAAGCGGCGCCGGCTGACTCGGAAGTTGGAAAATCTGTAGTCCCAGTGGGAATACTCGTATGTCAGCCGTGGTCGCCCAGCAGCCAATATTGACTTTGAAGCGACCGGCTGTTAGTTATAACATTTTCTTTTAACTTCTTATTTTATCAAGACGTATAAAGACGCAAAGAAAGTCTCTAGAATATAAAATAAACTATCACAAAATAAATACCTTGTGTCGATATATTTAAAAGCTCGAAGACACACGGCAGAATAGCCCATAAAACTCAGCACAGAAGATTATCTACCAGAGGTATCCGTGCTGTGTTAGGTAAGTAATATAAACTTAATTGGGTCATTTACATTATAGTGTTGGTCATGGCCGTCGGGTGGCGCCCGATTGCCGCAATAATTCCTTTAATTTTGAACCCATCCACGTTCCGAACCTTTAAAAGGTGGAAGGGTAAGGTTACAGAATAGCAGCTGTGCTATGAATCGATTGGCATCAAATAAATCTACGCACATTATATTTAAGCTTATATTTATACAACAGGGGATTGCAATATTTGTTTTGTAATCGAATGAAATGCTCCTTTCTTCTTATTTGCAGGAAAAAATATATTGTTGACGTCGTAAAATGTCGCGAAGGACACCGCTTCTGACGGTCTGAAAAAAAAGATGATTTTATTTTATTTTACGGGCTATATAAGTCCTGTTGTCACCTTATTGGTACACCTCTACATGACGTATCTTGGTACTGGTAGCCTTGTTAAAATGCTTACTTTATTGTTGGCTGTCGTAAGATGACACGCATTTTGGTGAGTGAATTTTTTTTCTTCTTATTTTCCTTTTGTTAGATCTGTCGATCTGTGGTACAGAAAACTACGCCTCTTTTAGATGGTCTTCCCGGAAATCCCCTCTGGACGACGCGACGCGTCATCCAGAGGGGATTTCATTCGCTGGTGGATCTGCTCCATCGGACTATATCCTCTATTTTATAGGTTTTCATGTCCACATTTCGAGCAGGATCACTTAGAGTTTTTCCAGGAATCGATCTCAGCACTTTCATTTCAGATTTTCTAAGAGTCCTCACTGATACGGTAGATGCTTTATTAACTTTCTCTTATCAAATATTGCATATAAAAGGTGTAATATCAAAGTTTGCATTTTTTTAAATATTTCTGACTTATTTTATGAACAATTTGTTCGCTTTTTAATACAAGTCGAATAAAATGATAAGAACCATGCAAAAATCGAATAAACAATATTTAACGAGGTTTTTTATTGTTTTACTGGAGTGGTATTAAAGCAAATGAATTTTTCGTAATTAATATTAGTAACTGTAATGATAGTTTAATTTTTTGGAAAAAATAAGTATTAAAAAAAAAATATGCAAATTTTGATATTGCATATCTCCATAACTATTGTCGTTAGGTTATGGTCGCTTAAAAATTTTCGACATACTATCAAGGCAGAAATCTACCTGTAAGGTTTTATATAATCTTTACGCACGATTATCATTTATTCAAAACTACATCATTCTGTGTGTGTAGGTGGATTAAAAATTAAATTTACAGCTCGCGGCTCATTCCATATTCAAAAGTAAAAATAATAAATCTGTTTTTATTGAAAATCCTTGTAAATTATTGTTCGCAACGTTGAGGCGACATTTATTTTTATATTATCGATATTTTGAAATATTTATTTTCAATTCAATTGAAATATATGGATCTGGGTCCTTATTATTGATGTTAAGTTATATTAGTCAATTTAAAATTAAATAAAATTACTAAGAGAAAAAGAACTACCCAAAAATATTCGTAACCATTAAAAAATATTACTTGTACCAATCCCATGTAACTTGAAAAAAAATTTAAACGTAATAATAATTAAGGTAAGTGCGGAACGAGTCAATAAATACAATAAATTATTTTGTAAGACAAGGGAAGTCCTAAATAATTTTCAAGCCAACATCTGTGTTCTTAATCCTGGATTTAGATCCTTTTATAAATACAAAAGACAAAGTGGCTTTCCTTTAGGTACATTAGTTCTCATTTATTTAAGATAAATTAACTTTCTTCTCCCGAAATATAAAGAGGCACTCGCAAAATCTCGTATTTACAAAATTTTTAAATTAAAATCACCAGATGGTTTAGTTATCTAAATTATTCCACGTTCATTTTTATACTCGCGACAATGTTATTTTATTTTATTTGTCAGGTGAGTAAAGCACCGTACAAAAAACATATAAATATTTGGTAATCCAATCTAAGAATAAGTAAAATAAATTGCTTCAATATTTCTTGGTTAGCCGCGATTGAAAACAAAAGAGCTGACTTTTTTAGAACTTAAATTTGGACTCTTCCGATTCGCCTTTCTGGAGTTCTGTATACAAGAAAGATTCGCCTCGTGATTAAACTATTATTGAGAAACAATTAATGTGGACCCTCTAGACCGCCGACCAAGAAATAGGCAAGCTGTACCTTTTCTGTCGGATCAACAAAAATGTTTTGAGTATAGTATCCGTTAGTTTTTTATTGTCCGTCTGAGCTGATTTTTCCTATTTTTTGTACATTTAATCAATTATTATCTTAATTTAATACTTACTTAAAGTGATGCCTGTATTAATCCATTATAGGTCTGACATTTTCAAATACGACTTCTTTTATTACATACTTACCTTTAATTAGGTTAATTGGGCCTCCATTTTCTGTAACTAAAATAAAAACCCTTTTTTCCATCGTTACTTAAATAAAAACTCTTTATTTTATCGTAATAGGTTGAATTAAAAAGTATTTTCATAATAGCTAAATGCAGTCTATTTTTTTTGTTTCTAGTGAATTATTTCTTTAAATTTTCAATGAAATCAGTTTTTTTAAACGATTTTTTTTTAATTCCGATAATTATAAGTCATAATTCCTCAACAATTCAATTTAAAATAAATCACTTAGGAAGTACTGCATTATAGATTAGTTAGTTAATGGTCTGCGACAATAGAAAATTCTGGTTTGGAGTCTCGCTGTCCTCTTTCTTTCAAAAGCATATTTTCTATGTAACTTTCTAAATGATTTGTTTTAATCATTTTTTAAATTTTAATCAGTTTATAATTATTTAATCAGATGAACTGATATTTACTAATCTCATTTTATGAATTTTTAATAATCTAAATCCATCAAGACACATCTAAAAGCGTACGTTTCATTTAACAACAACATTTATTTAAAGTTTAAATTAATGATAATATGAATTAATCAATTTACACCGCGTGGTTTAGACCCCACACCAATAAAATTGCCAATTTTCTGGCTTAGTGGTATTAATAGGATAGTTACAAGTGAGAGAAAATAGACAAAAATATCAACATAGTGAATAACCACAATTCAATACATAAATTGTTTGACTGTGTTTAGTGATGAGATCTGAATAGATAGATAATTGTTATTTTTCACATATTCCTGTAATCTTAACAAATGATGTATTGGAATCTTAACAAATGATATATTTACGTATGCAGCGGCGATAATTTTTTGCGAATCATCGTGAAACGTCGATTCACCATACAAACATACAAACCAATAGTTACATTTATACCACTGCAAAAACAGTGATATACTTTTTTAATCCAGCCTGGGCGAAGTGAGAACCTTACGTCCCCCACATCAACATTTATTCCGATAACTCGGTAATTAATCGAACAATTAATCCAATACTTCGTGTAATCTTAAATTATAAGTTTTAAAATACATTTTTGTACTTTTTTAAAATGAAAACTAAGAATTCATGGTAAAAATGTAAATATTACAATTCAATACTACACCGAAGTGTATAGGTACCGGGTATTATAATATTTTGTATCACTTGCGTTCATACGTTAACCAATATGTAGATATCAATTATCATGTTCACGCCAACGAAGTATAACTTTCACGCGTACCAATATGAGTACAGACTCCTCCAATTTTAATGAAAGTTTAACGTTTTACGGAACTTAAGTCACAAATATTGAAAAAATACTAATTTAAATTTCAGGCTACCTCTATTACCGCTCTTAAAACATTTTTGACTTGTAATTATGCAGGAATCTACCTGCAAAGTATAGAAAACCGTCTCATGTACACTATAGGTAAAAAAAACGTCATAAAAAAGACAATTCCACAGTATTAAGTGCTATTCTTAAAGCCAAATCATATCGAAATGTCCATTTTCATTCATGCCGGCAGTATTATTGCTGGAAAGGGGTCGCCATTGCTTCAAAATTTATATTTGAATAATGCGAATAGCGCCGCCATTATTTGCCGAGTTTTCTTTCTGTCCCGCCGCCCTACGTCACGTGGCCGCCGATAGCGGAACGAAATTTGAAATTTTAAACGACCGTCGCCGCCGAACTTGGCCGCCAGGTTCGCTGGAAGCCGCGCGGACAATGTTGCCGCCTGCGAAACGGGTACCTGCCCGCTAATAAATGCTCATTGAGAGAGAGTCTACCAAACTATTCTGGCCATTGTCTGCGTTCCACATTCAAGTTGTCCCTTTAAAACATCTGTTCAGACCTGGTAGTGGAATGAATTGCCTTTGTGGTCCGCTCATTGTACTTTTTAATATGTAATATAAATAACCTAATATAACCTCGAGGGGTTTCACTACTTGGCTATTTTTAATTATTATTTATCGTTTTTTTGCTTAATTTTATACTAGCATAAACCATACTAGTATAGAAACCAGTGCTTATATAGTCCAAGGCTCACAATGGACTGTAGCGCCAATGATGATGATGATGTACACCATGAGTCACGGAGGGAGCGTAAATTAATGGTTCGCTTCTTAGCTTAGCTCTACTTTTACAGTGTGTAGTATGTAAAGTATATTTTTGACGCTCCACGGAGAGAAGATGGTATCTATTCGTCTAATCGCCGCACTGCCGTCCGCGCGTTCGAGGTCCGAGTCTCTCTCCAGCCGTGTAATTTAGATTTTTAGCTATGAATTCCAGGAAGTTACGTGCTTACGGAACAGACAGCCAACTAAATTATTATGTTTAGATGTAGCATGAAGTTCTAAAAATAACTTCAATCATCACACATTCAAAATTCTAAAAATTGGCTGAACCATTTGAAGCTAGCATAGTAGGCGTTTTTATCGAAATTCTCCATTGCAGACTGATGGAGATGATAATATCCCGATAACCATTGGCCCGATTTTTTCAAATTTTGCACACATCATACTTATGTTCCTTACCTATATTATTAATAATGAACCGTAAGATTAATAAGATAATTAATAGATAATCATATCTATAAATAACAGTGTAATTCTTTTACTAGTCATTTATTTTAGTCAATGATATTCTTTTTTTATTGATTTTGTTGAAAAGTAATAATCTAACAATACCTAATACTTAATACCTACTCTAAAAGGGTCCCATTTTCAAAATCAACGGCTCAATTCATAATTGTTGGTCATGTGTTTGGCGCACATGTCGAGTCCCGCTGTCCCTGTGTCCCTGTCCCCGAGTCCGCTGTGTTGAAAAATAAAATTATTTAATTTTATATATTTTAATAATTTTATTTTTCAATCATTTTGGAAATTTTCTAGTTATTGAAAAACATTCGAGTGTCAAGATATATCATAGATAGAGACGAAATTATATTTTTTATGGGAAAGAAGGTATTGAAGTCTTTGGGTACTCGTAGGGCTTACGACCTATCGTACGGCTGGCTTAAGTGATCACTTTTATTATTATTAGCATTGCACTAAAATACGCCTGAAATATCATTTAAATTTTTTAAACATCTTTTTTGACTAGTTTTTTACATTAAGAATACATATTTTGAGTCGGTCCAAAATTTTCAGAACACAGTACTGGATTTTGTCCCAGGGACATCATTAATCAAGACGTATTATAGATGTTTCATAGAGACGAAATTATGTTTTTTATGAAAAAGTAGGTATGGAAGTCTTTGGATATTCATAGGGTTTACGACTTATCGTACTGCTGGCTTAAGTGATCATTTTTCACAATGTAACCTTCACCATTTCCACCATGATAAAATACCACATCTATCAAATTTTCAGAAGTCGCATATATATTTTAAGTTTTACAACTCGTTTCATATGCATGTTGTTATTATCAGCGTGAGTTTCTTTAAATCCGAGTTTTTTTAAATTCACAATCACTAGAAAATTTTCGGAGAAGAACTATAGCGGTCGTCCATTGGAATGTTCACCCACTCGGGGCGGTTTCTAAAGGCTCGAACACACCCGAGTACATCTGGAAATGTGTACTCTGTTTGTTTTAGCCACTCCAAGGGAGAGCCCTTGTCTTTTAGTACGCAATAAAACCGCGGGACACTCGAAATAAGACGGACATTTTGAAATGGAACGGAGCAGTTCCCAGAAAATAATGGACGAAAAATTCGACAGTATTGATTTGATTCGCCCTAATGTCTCGGAACATCGGAACTCGCCATTTTGCGACGAGAAAATCAAATCACCATCACAAGTTGGAGCTAATTTAATTTGGTAATAAATTTGAATCGTTTGTTGAATTACCAAAAGATTTTATTTGTCATCGTGCTTAGCTGGAGGTAAAGGAATTTTTATAGCAAAATATTATTTTATTTTATTTTGGGAAACATATAGTACCTACAATGTAATTAAAAAATTATATACTTTCGAAAAAATTCATACTATTCATTTAGCATGAAGTTTCCTCGAAGCTGGTAAAAAAATACAAAGTAAAAAAATAAAAAGTAACCCATAAAAACCAAGTTTTTATTATACTCCCTTTCTCATTTACTAGTTAAAACATTTTTTCGCTTAACCTACGCGTTGAGCTTCGGTCGGGCGACGCTACGAAAGGGAGTAATAAAAAATTTACAAAAATCCAAAATTATACTATAATCAGGTTTAGTGTCTACCAGACGTGTTGAAATATTTTCATAGTAAGTTGTATGAAAAAACCATTAAACATTTGAAAAATCCAATTTTTTTTAACAAAAATTTGATAGATCTTTTTGATCGTCGCCACGAGTCTGCTTGCAAAGTTTCAGCTCGATTGGATCACGGGAAAAGGGTTAAAAATCGATCCAAAGTTTTTTCGTCAAGGAAACAAGCAAGCAGACGCGACAAGTTAAAAGAAAGGAAGTAATGATAAACAATATGTGATAAAAGTTTAAATTATGATAGGTTTTCATCTCAAAGATTTAAATTTAGATTATGCATAAAATGGGAAGGGTGGGTAGAGAAAGGGAATGGGATTCAATTAAAGAAGTATTAAATTTATTTCAATAATCATAAATGAGACTACGGAGATTATGACAAACTGAGCCGTCCCTTACTAATCGACAAGTAAGAAAAGTCTTTGGGCTGTGATTTACGATAAAAAATAAAATCAAAATAAAAAAATCTCTTTTATTTTTTTATATATTGAGAACTCAAAAGAACTGATTTCGTTATTAACGTAGATCATATGGAAAATATAATAATATTTTGAAGTAATCTTAAACATTTGTTTTAATAACATTTTGACCGTTACATTAATTTTAAGGTGTGAATTTATAACAATAATGCACTTTTATAAAAAATAAAAAAAACTATTCCATGCAGGTATACACTTACCGCCTATCAATAAAAAAATTCACAAATAAAATAAAATTAAAAGCATAATTGTGATAATAAATATTACAAAAATAGTCACTTCACATCAACAAGATGCCAAATATACGTGTTATGTTTAGCCTAACAACCTTAAACATTTCGTGGCAATTAATTTGGCAAATAAACAAATAAACATATGATAAAACTTGAAAGTATCCAAATACGGAAAATTACACGCAGGTTGAGTGATGTACTAGTGCGTGAGAACGCGTCTTTAATTTATGGTCGAAAAAATAATTTCGCTAAAATGACAGTTAACCGTACCCTGAGACAGCTAAATAGTAACTGATAAGTCAGGGCTTACTTTTGTGTCTAGTACGTGGGTTTATAGAAGCAGGACCTTGCTGAAAATTGTTTCAGAACACAATTTGCCGTCGCCGTTCAACGCGCGGCGGCACTAGATTCATCGTTTTTGTTATGTTCAAGTATATTCAAGCAGTGAATATACTTGGACATAACAAAATCCTGATACACTAAAACTTAATATAAAAATGTTAAAATATAAATATTTAAACTTGTTTATACATTAGTTATGGTCTTCTCTCTAGAACAAATATACTTATCTTGGCATTCAAACATACTAATAATGTGTGTAATCATCAAATATATAATGTATGTGTAAAGCCCAAAATAGATGTTCCTTTATGACTTCGACATTACCTTATCCTAAGTAGAGACAGACTCGTCGTGTTTGAACAAATTTTGTTATGTCTGCTTTAAGGGAAACTTTAATAGAATTACCCAAATGAAGAGAATTCACGTGCGATGTAATCAGGCCTCACAAATATAAATACCTTTGACTCCCACTTTTACTTGAGCCCTGTGACTCTAGATCTAGATGCTCTCCTTGTTTTAGTTAAAACGAGGTTAACTAACTATTGAGAAGTGTAACTAATTGCTTTACCTTTCTTAAGATCTGTTGTTAGATCCACAGTCAGACTAAGTAGTAAATTGGGTTGAGGAAATTTTGTGAATTACAGACTTGGTATTTTATTGATAACGAACATTTTCATAAAGAAACATTTATTAACTAGTATTAAAATATTATTAGGAATGTAATTAGCGAGTTAATTTAAAAATATTCATATTGCCGTTTATAGGTTGTACCATATTACGTTTTGATACCCACTTAATAAATTAATTTTTAATATTTAAAATACAAAATACATTAATTTAAAATTATTTTATGTACTGCAATTTAAGTCGTAATTGATATTATAACTCATAGATATCCCAAAATTCTAATGGTAATTGAGTTTAAAAATTTACAATTTTAATGAGTTGTAGTGGGTGATTTTTCAAAAAAATATAAAAAAAGTTTTATAAAAATAAAAATGTACCTGCTAATGTAAAAATGCTGATTTATTTGTTTTTTGCAGGGAAGTAATAAACATATGTCCATGGTTCCTTCAAATTTAAATTTATCCCCGATTGTTACGATACATTAAATATTGTCTAATTATTTAATATGCTCAATATGTATACATCGACCTAAATCATTTTTTGGATAATTTTAATTCGTATAAAAATAACGAATAGCATCAACGCTTATTTCTCTTCTTTTTTAGCCTCTCTTTATCCTTCCCTTTTCTCTATTTCGTGTCATTTTCAATTCATTAACCCCATTTACACCCTTGTACTTCTAGAATGTATCAACGCTCACACGTAATTCTGCAAGATTTCTCAACCTTTCTTTTTATTTATCTACATTATTCCTTTAAGTTCACGTATTCCCAAAAAAAAGTTATGTAAAATTCCCCTTGGTGGGTTCTTATCTTTATTCAGATTTTTTTTTTATATTTTCCTCGAGGATACGATAGCATTATCGCTAAATGCGTTAACTTTGGTGGCGACATTGTTCTCGGATGGCCAATACGCTCCCAGAAAATGGAGAGCAAGGATCATGTATTCGCTCTACAAATGAAAAATGTAAACTTACGAATAGCAATGGATAAATTATAGCACATCAAATAGAATGGAATATTTTATTTTGATTTTTTTATTTATAAATACAATACATCTGTTATTTTTACTTAATATATATTTATATAATTAACAGGATGATATTTATATAAAGAAACAGAGGTTTATAAAAACTTTTTCTTATACTTGTTATTTAACATATTATCAGTTACTTTAGTATCATAACCATTATCGAACAAATTGCAATTAATAAAATCTTTTGTTTCCCACCAATATTTGATATTGAATAGCATTGGAGAAAAATTATATTTCATAATAATATTATTTCAAATTCAATAGTAAAAAACATGACAAATTCTATTCAACTAGCCGATAGGTACTAGTAATGATATTTTTAAAAAATCGGTGTATAAATGAATTTGTATTGAATTTAATTGTAATCATTTTTATGTAGGTAAATTTTGGAGAAATTTTGATACTAGAATTATGGATTCCCTACTTGAGAGTTACCCAAACTGTGGTAAGACTTACTACTTAAAAAACTGCTTTGTAACTCGTTCCACCTCAAAATACAATCTGTTAAATTCTACAAAAAATCTAGACGTTTTTACTGACAATTTGCTTTTACTTAAAATGAAACTCCGTAATCTCATTTATGATTATTGAAATAAATTTGATACTTCTTTAATTGAATCCCATTCCCTCCCTCTTCCCACCCCTCCCATTTTATGCATTATCATAATTTAAATCTTTGAAATATTAATTATTTATCACATATTATTTATCATTGTTTTTTACTTAGTTTTTTTTACCAGCTTCGAGGAAACTTCACTGGTCATTCTAAACGAATATTTTTTTGATATTATATAAAAAAAATTGTACTTGTAATTGTAAAATAAAATAAAATAAAAAACAAAATGTTTAAATAGCAATGATTTTTAGAATTTTCTAAATCTTTTAAGAACAAAACATTATTTTGACAACAATAGGGGTTTGCAAATTTTACATACATCTAACACAGGGTTACAGTTGGATAAATTAGAAATTTTAGAAATCATAAAAAGTGTTAATAACGAATTAAACATTATAAATAATTAGTTCCTATTTTCAAAGAGCTACCTTTTAAATTTGTTTTCGCATTAGTTCTTAATAGTTATTCATTTCCCGTATTTTCGATTTTACTAATTTCTTTACATAGATTTTTAATTTTTTAGTTATGATACGTTGTATCCTGATGATGTAACCATTGGTCCCAAAACATGTTGTTAATTTAATTGGTTTGTACAAAGTGTTTTCTTGTTAATTGTATAAATAATGTTACCAAAAAGTCATTTTGCAATCATTGAAGAAGTAATATATATATATATATATGTTTGTTTGTCTGTATAATTCAGTGCTTTTCGTGACGAGATTCCTTGGAATTTATGTTCTGAGCATTTCCAAATATATCACAGACATAAGAAAGTTCTTAGGTTTTCACGACCACTCCGCATCTTCTGGTTTGAGTCTTCTGGGGTAGTAACAATTTCCAAAAGGGTTGACGAGCACAAACGCGCGTGCAAACTCGGTCATCTCAAATTAGAAACATCATGGTATCCGGCGCTTCAAAGTTAACCTCGTCGCAGTTCCCGCAGAGATAGAGATCAGATAATAGATGAAATATACACATAACACAAGACAACATATGACTCCGGCACGGTATTGCCACGTAACACATGTACACTAGGGTGGGCCACCGTTGTATGAAGAAATTTTTTTTATGATTTCTATTAGGCACATCAAGAAAAGGGTGCTAAATTATGATTTTAGCTTACTTATAAAATTTCATTACAATGGGATATCATCTTCTGCCTCCGGATTGACTTTAAAGAACACATATTTTGGAAAAAAATCTAATTTTTAACGAGTCTTTACAACAAGATTTAAAAAGTTTAAAAATCCATAAAAAGTTTAATAATAAAACGAAATATACTTGTACGAGTTAAATTTATTTATTACAAGTAAATTTTTACAAAATGGCAATAATATTATTATTTTTTATAATGTTTGAAACAGCCAAAAAATCCTTCATATTATCGAATTTCAGCATGGCTTTCAGAGATAATATTTGGTTTTTTATGAAGCCTTCTATCTCAGATTCTTTTCACAATGTGGCTGAAGCTTCTGTCACAGCCTTGACTGTCCTTTCAACGGCTTTCCTGCGGCATGGTAGGCGTAGTAATGAGAGTTCTCTTTCTGCTTTTTGAACGACAAACAGTTGGATGTTTTCGTCAGGTATGGATTTCAATATTGATGGATCGGATATATTTTCCTGCCAGTCAATGAGTCAATTTAGTAAGGCAATGCATCCAATTTTATAGTAGGTAATTGAAACAAGTCAGTCAGCATTGCGATTGATAAATTTTCAGGGTGTGCGAAGTAACTGTTTCATTGAATTACAGATTCTATTATGGCTTTCGGTTCTGTGGACAAATATCCTATTGCAGTGATGAGTTTGAACAGGTGCCGTGCTCGATCTTTATAGGAAGGGTGAATTTTTATAGCAAACCATGTTGGGGCGTAAGCCTTGACGACATGCGTAGCAGGAATTAACAAGTTTTTAGAAGGAGATTCCATTAAAACATACAAACGCAGAATTCGATTAGGATGAGTTAGCTATCGGGCGTGAGACATTTTGGCGATTTGTTAACTAAATCCTTAGGAAACATGCCTGTTGAAATCACTAAGACTATTCAGAATAAATATAATATAAGGTCAGAATAAATATAATATAAGAATAAGTATAATATAAGTATATAAATATTTATTAGTCAGTGCTAATACCTTGAACAGAAAACTCGGGTAACTCTGTTGAAATACGTTGAAATCGAACAATGGGCCTTTTTTCACATATTTCTAGATCTTTACCGATTCTCCCTGAAAATGTTTTGGGTCCCGATGTACCACCATCAATATGTAGAAATAAGTGCCGAAACGGTACTTCATTCATATGAAGTAAGCAGGTTTACGGCAACGGTTTACCTAATCTGTTTTCAAGCAGATGTATGACACCTCCATATTCACCAACGTTCACATTAGTTCCATCATATGCAACAGCCACCAAACACTTCATAGATATTTCTGATTTCAAAAAAAAATCGGTGATTGCTTGGCCTATACATTTTTATGTGCCAGAAGCTGGAGTAAATGCAAATGCAAATGCATTCGTAAATATTCTTACACTTAGAAGACGAAATGTCAAACAATATTTAACTGGTACGGCGAAATTCTTCTAATTTTTTCTTTGGTATTTAGGGTGGTTTTTCAAAGATTGTTGAATTTCAGATAATACCTATTCAACGTCGTTTTTTTTTGATAGTAGGAATGGAAGCTCTTGACTATATTTCTTTAATTTTTGCAACGACAATATTCTCTATTTCCTAGGAAGTGGGTTCATTATTAGTTTCATTATCACGTTTTATCTTTTGCCAATTCCACTCAGAACTTTATAACATCTTCATAGGATGGTAAAATATTACTTTTAATATCACTTGAATCACCAAATAACGGACATATCTGCTTTTGACATGTACGAACCATACTAGAAATAAGGAAAACGAGCCAGACAGAACCTCGAGCAATTGCGGCCAGCGCTATACTGACACTGACTAAATACGTGAACAGGGCGCACGTACGCCCTAGGTGTTCCTCGACTCTTCCACACTGAACCCACTAACCCCTCATACTCGCAATCATGATATACATTGTCTATGCTTGAAGAAAGTTACGTTTATTGGTTTGGAATCCTAATGAGAACATATCTCGAAAAAAAAAGAAAAATCGTGATCAATCCGGAGGCAGTTAGACTTATCAGAATGTAATGATATTTTACATATGTTAATTTGAGACCATTTGGCACCTTTTTATCGATGTGCCCCTTAAGAAATGACAAAAAAAAATTTTTGGCCCACCCTAATGTACACCAAGCTTCCGACACGGTATTGCTAGCCAATACTAAACACAACACCGACAACATTCTCACCCTGCTTTCGACACGGTATTGCAAGCCAATACTTATCCACAACACCAACACTCACAATAACACATCAGCCCTGGTGATGGACCCTGCCATGGGATCCGAAACGTCGGACAGAAAGGCATAATACCCCAGAAGACAAAGCCAGAAGATATCACAGACATGTTCATTTCTTTATCGCACTAATTCTTGCAGGGCACTGAAACACTTTTATATTGTATTAATAAGATGTTTTAGGAAGTCTTCTACAATTTTTATAAGAGAGAAATAAAGATAAAATATAACAATTATCCTATAAGATTCTTTTTATAGGTTAAATATTATCTGCTGCAGAAAAAATCCTGATCATATTTTTATTGTTTGTAAATCACATTCCAGACTTTAAGATACACTTAACATATTGCTAAGAACATCGGAATAGAATAGTTTATAGTATAGATAAAATGTATCGAGATTTTCGATTATATATAATTTATTTTGAAGAAATAAGCCTTTAAAACCGATTAAGTTGTAAATTTTACCTGGAAGAACAATAATTATTAAAGGTTGTTACAGTACAGTATTAAATTGACTATAATTTCGACAATTTTATCAGGGAACGAAAAGATAATTTATCCTTATATGTGCACTAAGTACAGATCTAATCTATTTCTTCTTCCAAACCTCAATTTCATGAAATTTTCTTCCAAAATCCTTGATACAGAATACACGGAGAAAAGGGTCTTTTACACATAATAAAATAAAGTGAAAGTAGGCTGCTTAATTTCGTGACTTCTCGCGACAACAATGTTACAGGAGGACATGATACCGAAAGAAATGTGCGGATGGTCGGTTGAGCTCGTACCGTAAAAATAACTGGAAAGATACCAGGCACGACGTCGGGCACTTTTTCATTTGCTTCAATAAAAAGTAACATTGTTATTCCCAGAGATGCCTTTCAGTACGGTGGTCCAGATTTGCTTGTTTGCATGTTTCGTGAATAAACCACGATAATAACCCGACCCGCTAAAAGTCTAGGGATGGGTGCTTCTTCACGGGAGGTACGCCGCGAGCTTCTAATATGCATATTAAGTTAGGAACTCTGACAGCGGGTTGGTATTCATTATGAGCGCGGCACACCTCTTTCAATTTTATGCGCTCCCGATAAGTGAAAATATAATTACGGGAAATATGGTCCTATTTAACCGGCTTACATTGAAATAATATTTTTTACTCGCGCCACTTTGGCAGATCTTACTCGTAAAATGTGTTAAACTTTATAGAGAATTAACCCGTGCACTTTTATAGTTAAATATACATTTTATTTCAATATCTCGATAAAAACCGAAATATGTATCGGTAGCTTCAACATATCAAGTTAGTGCGGAATGTTAAAACATTCAAATTTTTTCTCGCGATAACACGTAGGTACGCGAAAAAAATATTTAAATGTTATGATTGAATTTAATAGTTTGTCTTATTATTTAAAATGAAACTGAAATTATTAAAACAAAACAGAAATATCTTAATTACAATGGGCTATTGCTGTTCATTTTGCAATTCTAATTTTCAGTTAGAACGATAGAATATTTTTTTGCTGGTCTATTTATATTAATTAATATAGTTGGTTAGGTATTTAGTTTGAAAATATTCACTGTACATCAAAATACTATGAAATTGGAAAACTTAAGACATTTTATAATTATAAACTTGCAACGTACCACATAAACACAGAAACAGTATCTTAAATGAAAGATAATAAAAACCGTATGTAACAGGGACGTTCTACGACCATAATGAAGCCATAAATTACTTAGTTTATGTAGTTGTATCTTATTACACACGTATGCTCTATAGATTTTTTCAAATTGAAAGCGAACATTTCGTAAAATTTCAATGTTCCTCGAGAACTTTTGAGAAGAACCTGCTGGCAACCCGGTGGCAACAATTCTTCCAGTGCATTTTATTGCAGACCATAACAAAACATTCTTTTTATAACGCGGAATACGTGTCACATCAACATTTTACTATTTTCACGTATTAAATTCACGAAATTTAAAATAAATTAAATCTTAATAATTATAATTAATGAAATTTAAAATGAATTAAATTTAATAAATACTATTATTACTGATATTTAAAATAAATTAAATTTTAATAAATATTATTATTTAGTTCTGCGGATTAACTATTTTAAGTGTGACAGATGTTTCGGCTTGCAAGGCCATTATCAAACAGTGGATATATCACGTATAAACGACTTATTTATAAAATTTAAAATAACTGTCACACTTAAAATAGTTAACCCGCAGAACTCATTATTAATAATTATTAAAATTTAATTTATTTTAAATTTCACTAAAAATAAATCTAGAGTTCTACAAACACAAAAACCATATATAACAACAAAATATTATTATACTTCTATAGCTGCAAAATGACTTTATGATAAAATTGTTTATAGAATTAACAAGAATACATTTTTTATTAATCACATTTATACTACGATTTTTAATTTAAAGAATACGTTGTACCTGATAAAGGGACCATTGGCTCGATATTTCAACAAGTTAGTGGTAAATTCCATTTTTTATTCAAAGTGTATTTTTATTAATTATAAAAATATAGATATAATCATCTTGATGGTCTCCTGAAACAAGACCTCGAACCCCCCCGACCAGTCAGGTGACCAGGCTAGTATTTACCACCAGACCAATCATGTTCAATTCAATTCAATTCAATTTTTTTTATAACATATACTTTACAAACACAAAATTTCATTCATAAATGTTATAAATAAGTTAGAATTAAGCATATATAAACAAGCAAATATTAAACCTTATAAAATCATTCACATTAAAGGTGTAAGTAAGAGAATCCTGCTTCGGAATACCATCTCAGAGACATGGAACAGATCGATATCCAGAGTAATATTGTTCAGCATAGCAGTAGCTCTTCCAACAGGCATAACCATTGGCAGGTTGGTCCTGTATATTGGATTGTGAAACAATCTATGCTGACGTTGTCTTAGGTAATTATCTGGAACATACAAACCAATGCTCCGCATAATTTCAGCTTTATCGATCATACCGCGCAACAATCGATAAAAATGCGTCATGTTCTTAACAAACATTAATTCACAATGAAATGAGATTTACATTATTATTGCGTTGTGATTGCTTTGTAGACAAAAGAAACTGACAGTTCGAATGATGACACGTTGAAATATAAAAACGTGAGACACGTGTTCAGGCGGTCCGTTGAAGTATTTACGACCCGAAGAAATTGGTTTTCTGTAAAATAAATGATAACGAAAATATTTTTACTTCGCATCTATCTTGTTCCAGGGACGGTCAGCGGGGATGATTTTTTCCCGGAATCGTGAAACCCACTTTTCGGGGCATCGACCGTAATTATGGCCGTATCTTTCGCCCGAGATTCTCAAAGACAATTTTTTGCGCGGTACCTATATCCCTTTCTGGTTTATGAAATGTACCCGTACAGCCATACAACACAACACGCGTTACGACGGTTCACGGTTTGACGGAAACGGAAACGGCTAATGGTCCGGGAACTCTAAACGGAAGCCCAACGTTTCGAGTCGAATACTATTTACAAATGTTCAGTTTAATTACTGCTGAAATCTTTAATGAGTGTTTTTTCTGGAAAAACGTTAAAATGTTAAACTCGAACAATGGGGTAGTACTTTATAAGACCTTCTGCATGACCCTGGTTAGTATTGTTTTTAAAACTCTGTCGTATGAATATGATTGTGTGTCCATTCTGTGTATCTTTCTGATGTAAAAATACTTTGTCCAAAGCGCAAAAGGTACTTACTGTCTATTGCGTTACACTTATACAAACTATAAAAAATGTGTGTTTGTGAAGTGATGTATGAAGAATATGAATCTTGAACAATTAACCTTCAGAATGATTTGAATAATTATACGTATTTGGAGGCTTCATTTATTATTTTAAATCAGTGACAATTTTCAGAAACGTAAATACCTAAATCTAGAATAGCATTTTATCTGATGTTCAATTATGATGTAAAAACTCATAAAATCTTAGACGAGAGGGGCGTATCCAAAACTTAACACAACAAATGCACGCAATGTACCCACACTTACTCAATTGCAAGCTTATATGCAAAGACCTTACATACATTATTCTCTTAAGCTATGGCATTTATGTAGCATAATGCTATATAATTTCAAAAGATTGAAAAAAAAAATTAATGTTGGAATATTTTTCCCCTTCTTTGTTGTTTAACATTATTACAAATAAATACCGGTACTAATATCTGCAATATCCCAAAATTTAAATCCAATTATCACGAACCTTATATAATTTCAAAAGATAAAAAAAAAATTTAATGTTGGGATATTTTTCCCCTCAGGTATTTGTTGTTAAACATCTAATATCTGCAATATCCCAACATTTAAATCCAATTATCAAGAACCTTTTGAAATTATATAGAATCATTAGGCATTCACTACTACATAAACATTATACAGACTCAATGTTCAACACCCTTATGCAAAAACTATATAAATGCCATACCTTGAGAGAATTATGTACCTACCAGTCTAAATATGGCCTTGATAACCTGAAACCGGTTTGCTCAAAAAACCATAAATAGTGGATAAAAGTTCAAAATTGTTTTAATATAAACATTAAAACAGTAGGTTTTATTTTCCATAGATAGTTTATATAATATTTATTGCAAAGATGTTTTAAATAAAATCATTGAAAACCAATGGTAGCAAATTACGCACATTGACACGCTTCTGCGCACTATATGTTCCCACGTGTACGAGATGTTATCAATCACTATGTAATTTAGTGGTTTTATTTGCAGTGATTTTCCGCAAAATAAAAACACACAGCAGACAGACACCATCCACCATCGAAACGTTAAACTAGAGTTGATTTTCAGGCTCGAATACACACGAAAAGCCTCTCCCCCGAATATGTTTCCCGCCAATCCTTTCTTTTTCCCGGAAAAATCCTGACATGTGAGTCTATAAGGGGAGAGTAAGACTTCACTTGTCTTCTGTTTCGCAAGGGGAATACGTAACGAGGCAAGCAGACATTTTAGTTATGGTTTGAAAATAAGATGGATCTTTCGAATGCCCTTATTTATTACTACAGCCTCTATATTCGGCGCCAGTTACTAGGAAATGAGCCGGCGAAGGTCATCTATGAATTTGTGCGGAAGATGATAATATGTGGTAAAATAAAAATGTATTATCGAGTTTACAGATGTTCTTAATATCACATTTTAGCTTGATTGTTAAAAATAATTCATATATTTAAGTTTACAATACAATCTTTCATAAAAATCTTAGTTAAATACTAGATCATAGCTTTTTCTTGGCGCTTATCTTCTATTTCATTAAAATTCTTAAATAATACTTTTTACAATTTTCTTCACTTAATCGTTAAAGTAAAGGTACATCTCGAAACTCGCCAACCACATAATTGATACCAACCATTCTTTCAATAGTCACATATTAAAAATAATTCACTCGGTTCCTCATAAAGGATAGATAATAAAAACACACCTTTTCGATCCTAGACTTTTCCCCATTAATGAGCCCTTCCCGTTAAAAACGCTCACCACTGCGCGACTCCCTACCCTACCCGGTACCCGGACATCGGTTTCCCACACGGAAGGTTTAGGGTTCGATTCTCATCGAGGTCACCATAAATCTAAGGCCATAAAAATATGTGATTTACTCAAGCTTGAGTGTTTTTTAACTTTTTTCGCTAAGCCTGTTGGCCTGTTGGTGTCATAAAAAGAAGATAGACAAAAATTATTTAGTTATGTTAGTTACATCTGATGATAAAAAGGACTACTTCTCTCAAAACTATATTAGTGATAAATAAATCAAATATTCTATATGTGATACAACGTTTAAATAAAAATTACATTATTTACTATTACATTCAATTGTTTTACCTATGATGCATTTCTTTCGGAATATATTAGATTTCGAGGTTCAAGAATGATTTGTTCGTTTTATTTTTTCTAAAACATTTAGACGGAGATTTAAAATTAATTTTCTTTGTATATTCAAAAATGATGTTAATTTCAAATATGTCTGATCAAATTTCAATTAATGAATATCTAAATAATATTTAAAGTAATAAATTGTCGTAGTTTATACAGTTTTAATGCCTTGACTGATTGATGTGCATATTAGTCTAGTGGTAAAACATTCGCTCATTAATCAACGGGGTTCTTGCCTCCAAACTTGGGCACCACCAAATTAATCCTTTTTTCGCAACACTTGAGCAAAACTTAATTTAATAACATAACATTAATGTGTCATGTTTTCATTCCATCATACTCTATTTTTCTTCAAATAGTCAATTTAATTCGAAAATCGGTTATAAATAACTATCATCGATTTTCGTATTTTATGCAATAATTATAATGGAACCTTAAATACGAGTAGTTAGCCTTAATAATTCGTTAATTTTTAGTTTCTCGTGCATTGGTTTATCTGATTAGGTATGCAATTATATTTTTAACATTTTATGCAAAAATATGTGTTGATTTTATGTACCCTAGTGAAAAAAAAATATTTTTCTGAAACCGAATGCTAAAATAAACAATAAATTGTATTGAATATATTTTTTGTAATTGGCCATAAGTCAATGGCCAATTACAAAAACCTAAAAAGTTAATTATATGTGTACCCTATTGGGTACACATATAATTAACGTTGACTTATGGCCAATTACAAAAAATATATTGAATACAATTTATGAAGCATGATTTTTTGAAGCATAATTTTTTATTTATGAACCCAAAGTGTATTTTTAAATATACAACATGTCCGTTACAAACGTTACCACATGGTGCAAATATACATGAAGTAAAAAACAATAATGAGGCATAAAAAGCAAAAAAATCCACAGTTTACTGTGTAACAATGTTACACTAGTGTACACTAACTCTACCAAGACTTCGCCTTACGCTAGATAGTGCTATTCTCACAGCATTTAGACTCTCGGCCGTTATCTCATTACCAACGGTGACGTCTATACGTACTGCTTTATGGGGATGTCAAGTTTCAACCACAGACATCGGTAGTTAATTATAACTCACATATGAAACAAGTTGTGCACATTTAGCAGTATTATATACATAACATCAAAAAAAATTATAGATGTGGAAGTGGATGGAATTGACGAACGTTACATTGAGTAAAGTGATCATTTAAGCCAGCCATACGATAGATCGTAAGCCCTATAAACACCCAAAAAATTCTTTCGCATAAAAAATAGCTTACATCTACATCTAATATATCTTGATTAATGATTTCCCCATGGGGATAAAATCCAGTATTGTGTTCTTGAAAATTTTGAAATAGTAAAAAAAACTCTAATTTACTACTTTAATCACTCAGTATACATTATTTATTGTAAAAATTAAATACATTCAATAATTTTCTTCTTTGTTTGTTTTGATTTCAGCGAAAAACGTGAGTATGTGTATGTGTGTTTGTGTACCGTATGCACATATGTGCTAGACACATATACAATAATAGGGACAACGAGGCGAAATGGTTTGTTGTGGTGAGAGCTCACTAGCGGATTAGGGGCGGATAACAGGAAGCTGAGTTTATGGCAGACGTCGCTAGATGGCGCCGCAGCTCCCCGCAGATCCATACTATCTCCTCGCCCCATTGTATCGGCCGGGAGGGAGGGTATTGAAAAGTTAAAAGTGGGTAAATGTGATAGGGGTTGGTTTGGTAACAGATAAAATTGGCGAATATGAGATTGTCGAACAGCGAAATGCGATGCAAATTGTGCGCTTACTTGTTTTCACAAAGGGTTGCCTGTATTTTTCTGACGTTTATTTTCGAATATGTTTGTGAATTTAGAGAATTTCGGTTAATGTATTAGAAATAACTTAATCGAAATTACTGCAATCAATATTACTGCTAGAGTGCTATGTTTATATGCAAAACTCAGGAATGTGTAGTGGTAACATTAAAGCGTGTATTTTGAGAAAAAAAATCGAAATAAAACATACATCTCGTAATATTCCTATCACAATTATTATTCTATCAGATAAATATTTTTAACTTTTTTTTTCAAAATATATTTTTTTAATTCAATATACAGTACAAAAGTATCAGTTACAGTAACATAATTCAGAAAAAGGAGGTGTAAAGTAGATATATAAGATTAAACAAATGGATATAATAATTTGTTTGTGAATACATTATGGATTCGGGACGTAAACATATGTTTACTTAAAAGTCGTGCTTCAATGTTCTCACTGCATACGCCTGTAAAACTAACCTTAAACAAATTATGTAATTCATATACTTATCGTCATCAACTCGAACAACAAAATTTGGAATTAACTGTCTAAAGTATATCGCCTATACGATGTACAGCGCATTACCTAGTGAACGAAAGTCTACACTAAGCAACATAAAAATACTGGCTAAAGCTTTTAAAAAATATTTCCTCAGTAGTTACCAGTGATGTTTTCCTTTATTAAAATACCTTTATACATAATAAGTATCTTTATGAAAATTTTCATTTTCTCGAAGTTTTAACTCATCGGAATGAATATATTATAAATGTATTACAATTAATTTAATAAATTTATATTATTACATTTATGAAATATTTTTTCTGGCTTCCCTGAAGAACTTTACTGTGAGAAAAAGTGCATTAAGAAAGTGCGTAACTTTTTATAGTAGATAGTGTTGTGTAAGGCTGTTATATATAAGCGCGTTATTATGGATTTTTTTTTTATATACTTAATTAATATTCACTTGCTACAATGAAAAATTTTCGATTATATAAATCGAATATGATTATCTGCTGACATTGACTAAAACAAAATACAATGATACGATAAGGGGCGAGGTGGAACAGAAAAACACATGCATGTGTGGTATGGTACATGTATCGTGTACCGCGTTTTTTTATTATTCATCTTATCTGCCAAATCAAATAGAGTGTAAATGGCTAAGTTGGACACTAGTATATTATGTTACATATAAACATACATATATTATAGATTACTAAATCTACAGAAAAACCTATTTATGTGGAGTATTTGATCAACACCAATATTATGTGTGCATACTTAATAAACTACGAAAATTTCATATTATAATTTTTAATTTGCATACATTAGGAGATTCCCATAAATCAAAATGCAAATTATTGTTTTCTGTATATAGTTTTCTGGGATATTCTGCCGTGTATTTGTGACCTCTCTGGCCAACGTTTCGGATCCCATTGCAGGGTCCATCATCAGGGCCAGAAAACTATACATAGCAGATTCTGAACGGCCGTGAAAATCTAAGAACATTTGCAAATGATTGGTTTGATGAAAGATTTTAAACTTTTTCGTAGAAGTGAAATTCTAAATCTTCACGATTAAATTCCGTGAATTAAATTATGCGAAGTTATTAAAGAAGAAAATTACGCGAAGCGATTAAAATTACACATGGGTGGCGAGGATGAAAAAAATATTGGCCACATTGAAAGAGAAATCATTTTTTTCCGAGGAACGCCGCTTACCTACGGACGAGAATCAAAAATATTTAACCATAAAAAATTTCTCCTCAGAGAAAAAAATAAATATAATTTGTGTTTAGACTATTTTGCGTTTTCATTTTCCGTTTGAACTCTTTTCTGCGTATTTTGAAACAACTTGTCAAAATATCAAATGCGAATTTCGTTTATTCGTTTCGCGTTTCTGATTTCGCGGAAGCGAACATTTGTTAATGTGAAATATTTACAATTCCGCGTCTCCGGAAACTGCGGATTGAAATATATTTATTCATTCGAGCGTCTTTTGTTGTCGCGCGTAAATCAGATCCTTTAATTATTCTGGAAGAGGTCAAAAAATTGACCCTCATTAATAATTCCTGGCGGGGAGCGGCCCTCGTCCTCCAACCCTCTCCGCGCCCTGTTTGTTACCAGCGCAATCATTCTTCCAGTCGCGGGGCCACCCTTATTGCACCCCTGCTCAGAGATAATATTCATTTCACATCGCCCGTGGAAAATATCAATTTTGTGAAGTATCGTTCGGCTAATGTTCCGTGTTTATTGCGTTTCAGCCGAACCAAACTTGGTAATAAGCCGCTCATAAAACTCGCAGTTGTGTTGAATTGGTGGGTAGATGTTTGAAAAACGTCTCGTGTGAGGTATAAAAGCGAAGACAGCAATATAAAAAAAATGTTTTGAATGCAATCACCGAGGGTTACTAATTTAAAACGTACTTAATTCTTGATTGTATGTATCTATCCTTTCCAAAATTATGTTTCCTATAAATTTATAGGCTATGTATGTTTCCTGTAAATCTCGAATATATCTCGAATTCATTTCCTACATATCTCGAATTCATTACATTATAGATAGAATAAAGAAAGGAGTGCTGAGATGGTTTGGTCATGTGGAACGTACGATCGAGGAAAGGACGGTTACGAAAATATATGAGGCGAGTGTTGAAGGCAACAGGAATAGAAGGCATCCGCGAAAGACCTGCGATAACGATCAGATACTACAATTATTTGAGAATGGCCCTGTTAAAAGCCTCAACAACCGTAGAACTTGTATGAGAAGATGTATGAATGTGGCCGAAGCAAACGTGGTGTGCCAGGATAGGAGAGTGTGGCGTTCAATCCCCTCTGCCTACCCCTGCGGAGAAACGGCGTAATGGTTAGTTAGTTAGTTAGTTATAAATAAGTAATCCTCGATGACTGTACTTTTTTTGATATTGCTGCCTTTGCTTTTGTACCCCACTGATCATGTATAGATTTTGGGATCCTGTTATATTTCTCTAATTATGGACAAATGAATAATCTAAAATTATGCACATTTTTTATAATACATAGAGCAATTTGGCAAGCTTATAAATACAAGGTGTTTTTGTAGCTAGCAGTAAAAACTTGAAGTCTTTTTCATTCAATTTTAAATAGAAAACATTTTATGAAATGGAGATAAGCGATGTTTGCTGTAATGAAAATTTGCATTTTTTTTCAACATTTCTAACTTATCTTTTATAAAATTCGTAGACTATCATGACAGTAATTGAAATTGAATATTAAATTTCATTCGCTTTGATACAAGTTGAAATGAATTATCGATATTTAGTACAAGTTACTTTGATAATGATCTAACGTTTTACAGAAGATAGACCAGATATATTGAAAAAAAACTTTATGTCGATTATCTCCTTAACTTGTTGAGGTTTCGTGCATGTATTTTTTATTCAAAATTGATTGGAGAAAACTCATCCGAAGATTTTACTACTGGCTACGAGACACCGTGTATATGTCAATTTTTCACTATTTCTTGCCATTGATGACTAATTTGACATCGTTTATATTGATAGACAATAATATGGGTGGGCTGTCTATTTTCCGAGGTACCTCTATAAATAAATAATCTATGGTCGCATAGGAATAAGTAGGTGGATCATGTTTTTCATTTCATTTCATCACAGATTTGTTAATATTTTAAAATAATCGAAATAAGCGTATGGGTATACTAAATCTGATTGACAAGTAAGTAGGCACTGAAATGGGGTATATATCAAATAATGTTTTATTCATAAAATTTAACTGACTTTAGTGTTCAAGCATTTCTTCAGTCTCATTTATTAATTGATTAACATATATTATCCATTTTTAGAGCAATATACTTTTTCTGGTACGGTAAGCACAAATTACTTTGTGTAACTGCCGCTAGGAGACACTAGAATAACGCTCCGTGGCTCGAATCTCAGTAGCAGCAAAATATTCTTTCGTGGATTTGATTTTTCTGTATGTCTTTCTAATTGATTAATTAATTTGGTTTTAAAATTTGACAGAACTTTGTTCTGAAAAATTGCAACTTCATAATGAGAATGTGTTCTTTATAATCTCAATACCGTTTTCTTTTTTAAGTCACCATAACTGTAGCCACGCCCCCGTTCAAAAATTGACTTGTTTACCAAAAGAACTAATGGGTAATTAGTATGCGTCCATTCTAACGAAGATACAGTGGTATCGAAGTCGGTAGACGTAAAGTTACTCAAAGTGATTTATATAAAAATTTTAGTTAATAGAAAAATGCTCTCAATTTCAAGAGAGCCTGGAATAAATATGTATTTCAAGGTTTTCTCGGAATATTTGATTTTAAATACGATTAACTATTAGATAAACATGTTTTCCATTTTTTAATTAAAAGTAGCGCACAATATGAAACGGTCAGCAATTTTTGACGTCTCATGAGCATCAAAAATGCCAAATTTGTAATTAAAGGGTCTGAGTAAGGAATTCTTGACCCCATTATTATTTTACAGTAGATCTTACAGATTTTCAAGTACAATTCCATTCTCCTTTAGTGAGCAGGAGTCTACACTATTTGCAGCAAATTCTCGAATAGCTAAGTGGCGCTCCTCCCACTCAAGTAATTAATGGCGGCCACATCCCGCTCCGGTTTACGGTAAAACAGGGATTTCTCTTTCTTTGCAATTCAGTTTCTTTAATTGACCATTAGTAAAATAAGTAAGATAAGTAAATCTTCGTCATTATAAATATTTTTAATATTTTTATGCTGAATAATTCTTACATTTAAAATTATTATTGGGATTTTCCATCAGCATAATTTTATAAAAATTTAATACGTTTTATCGGAAAACAAAATTACCTTTATTCAGTTATTTAATTGTGATTATTCATTAAAGCAATCATCCCCAGTAGAGTCTTAGATTTTTCTAAGTATTGATTCTCAGATTACAATAGATATTTGAATGTAACATCTCAAAGCTTACAATTTGATATTTCAGCATAAGAAACCAATCAATTTCTGTTTTTCCTCAAACTTAAAATCATTTATTTCCATCCGAAGCTTATTTTATTATATATATATTTTGATTTATATTGTATGTTACCTTCATCCCTGATAACTGGGGTTAAAAGTAATAAACGCAGAGTAGTTCTTAACCTTAATACATCAGGAGTATTATATTTCTTTCGATAAACCCTCGCAATATAGTCTTCATTCATAAAAAATAAATCATAAAAAATAATTCTCTTGGCCAAACGCAAAGCTCAAATTTGGTTTGAAAAATCCTTTCGACTTGGATTTCTGTATTACCCTTAATGAGGTCCATTCTCCAGCCACTAGAAGACATATTTAATTTAATGTTTAAGTTCAAGTTTACGAGTGAAACTTGCCGATTTTCATGAAGTTCTTTACAGAGCATAGGGATTGCTCAGTTCTTTCGTCTGCTGTGATTAATGAGGTGTAATTCGTTCAAATGAAGCGGCTCTAAAGAAAAGTTTTCATTGAATAAACATAATTTTACAAATCTGTAATATTTTTCTTAAACTTCACGATTTTGCTGGAATTTAAATTATTAACAGAGACGTTGACATCTACACAATATAATTCACAGTCTTTTTCAATTGAGTTGTAAATAAATAATCACAAATGACTAGAACAACTTGTTACTAAACTCGTGTTATAATGAATTGCAAATATAACTCTCGGAGTTTTTCTCATATAATGTTTCTATACGACTATACGACAGCTGTCCAATATTTGTGTAGCATTTCTCGCCAACTCTTTTGCTAACTCAGATACATGAATGGTTATTGGCATCATTGAGCCGACGCCTAGTTGTATGTTTAGTTTTTGTAGTATTTTTATCAATTTGGATATACTAAGGCTCTCCTACGTGCTAGCATTAGTACGATATATGTACGATAGTGTTTTTATTTTTTGTCTCTATTAACCATTTTAATACCATATCGGGCCTCCATTAGCTTTAGAGTGCGCGTAAATACATTCCGTTCAAAAATATATTGGTATAAAAATAATTTAATTTTCCGAAGCAGTTTGGACGTGAAATATTTAATAACGCAAAGTTTCACTTTCTCCGCGATCGTCAAGGCAACAAAACTCAATAACAATAAATGGAGCCCTACACATTGTGAGACTGACTTTCTTGTGAGAAGATTATTGTAAGGAAACTTCTTTGGGCACGTTAGAATAAATGCAAACGATCAAATATCAGCATCACACAAATTCACGTTACTTTTTTTTTGTTACGGATTTTTCATTTACGTTACGGATTCAGCATATACCTATCATAGATTAACTTGCCAATACTTGTGTGCTAGTGTATGGCTGGAAAATTATGATATATCCTCAATACAAAACTACCATTATTATATATATGAATCATTATTAATAATATCAAATTTTGTCAATAATATCTTCTTCTCAACATTTCTTCTACTCATATTCTACTCAAGATATTAAGTACAGATGAAAGTAATGACGAGCTCACAAATAGTCGTATGTAAATGTGATTATATGCCACGTACGCGCCATTATAATACCTACATACATTACGTAAATATTATAATATAGTTTCCGTTTTTTATGATCCGAAGAATTACGTACATATTTTATTGGCGTGATTTGGTTTCAAACATTTACATTTTTAAACTATTTCTCAATCTTAAATCGCCCATCTTGCAATATAATCAAGTATCATAAAAGGTGTATTAATATTTTTCAACATTCTTTTTTTTTATTTATTTCTTAAGTTAGTTAATATTACATTGTTAGTACTAATATTAAATATTAAATACTAGTTAATATTACATTAACTAGTATTTAATATTTTATATTCTTAAATCTATTACTTATATACTATCCATAATAACCTACATATTTTCACTTACATCTAATCTAATCTATGGTACAATCTATAATTAATAATAAATCTTATGCTCTACAATTCTATACTATTTTTACAGTAATTATAGCATTTGTTTTTAAATATATTCATCTTATTTATATTCTTCATGCTTTCTGGCATCTCATCGTATATTTTTACACCGATGTGTCTAAACCAACTGTCTGAACGTTAAAAAAATTGAAAATGAATTAAAAGCGGTCCGGTATACATACACGAAAATGAGATGTACCTTTTGTATCAGGAAATTCAATTTGAATAAATTACGGTCTCCTTATAAAATACTATAAAATACGGTCCACTATAAAAACCCTTTCTGGTCGATGACCGTCGGATATGGATTCGGAGAAATTAACCGTATTGTTGACAAAACTCGGAATATTCTCGGCAGCCGCTTATCAGACTAAATTTCCGATTGGGTTGACCGACTAACTCTTATGTACAAACACGTCAAGAGTGAGATATTACACCGTTTTGGGGAACTGTGCCCGATAACTCTGTCCCCTGATCGGATCAGACTTATCCTAATTTATAGCGTCGGGGTTGAAAAATACTGCAGGGCTGCTGACGTCATTTTTGAAGGATTTTTTCTTCATCCCTCTTACTTACAACGGTTAAGTTATTATTATCATTTTGATCTTTCTGTGCCAGGAGATTTGTCACATCGTCGGTTTTGCAAAGAACAATCACGAATAAATATATTTTTGTACAAATATCAACACAGTTAAATTCACACATAATAATATATGATGGTATTGTATAATCTCATACTTAGCGCCGTTTGTCTTCAACGGTAAACTCTAGCGTCATGCAATTCGCACATATTCTACATGATTTTGGAAGGGATAGATACATAAAATCTTGAATTCAATACATTTTAAATTAGTAACCCTCGGTGACTGCAATCAAAACATTTTTAGTATTTTTCTGTATATTGCTGAGTTTTTTATTATACCCCACATATATAGAAAATTTATTTAAGTGCGTTGGAAAGTCTCAAGGCCTTCAATTGGAGAAGTCGTTAGGAAAGCTCATAAACTAGTAAATAAAATATAACAGGTTGGCAAGCTGGATATCCATTTAATATATTAATTAAGGATAAATTATAACAGTCTCACAGAGACGAAGCTATTTATATATGAGAATAGTGGATGGAAGTTTCTTATGCGATGGCTCAGGGCTTGCAACCTACATAATGCGACGTTCATCAATTCCATCGTAAAAACATCCACACATTATCAAATTTTTGAAAAGCCTATATACAGGGTTATTTGTAAAACATTAATAACCTCGCAGGACTATATTCCTGCCTTGATTATGAGACGAAAATGTTGAAACTATTATGACCTAATATCAATACTTAAGGAGATATGCGACATCAAAGTTTGCATTATTTTTTCAATATTTCTGACATATTTTTTGTGAAACGTTGGAATATCATTGCAGTAACTTATTTCGAATATGCAAAATTCATTCCCTTTAATACAAGTCAAATAAAAAAATAAAAACCTTCGAATGATTTCCAATTGGAATTTTTTCATGGTTTTTATCATTTTATTTAACTTGTATTGAAACGAATGAATTTTTCGTAATCTATATGAGTTACTGTAATGATAGTCTAACGTTTTACAAAAAGTAAATCAGAAATATTGAAAAAAAAATGCAAACTTTGATGTCACATATCTCTATAACTATTGATATTAGGTCATGATAGCTTGAACATTTTCGACTCATAATTAAGGCAGGAATATAGTCCTGCGAGGTTATTAATGTTTTACAAATAACCCTGTATAGTTCGAATCAAGAACATTTCATACATTGCACTGGCCTCTGCTAGAGACATCTGTAGTTATTTTTTCTTATTTACAAGTTAGTTAGTGTACGTAGATTTCGCATCTTAAAAACTTTCTTTCGTTAAAAACATTTAATATTTTGTTATATATTTGTAGATTACTATCTTATTTTGCTTAAATTTTAGTTCAAGTCGAATATTTATACCAATATAAGAACAATGTGTACAAATTTTTTCGATTTATGTTACCTTGATGAAGGAAAAGAATTTACCCGAAACCGTTACGTTTTTAAGTAAAACTCGACACTCTTAAATACAATGTCAATAGTATAAAATTCTCAACCAAGTATCCTTCTAAATATTTATGTATACGTGTATTTATTTTATTTTTCCTGAGAAAATTTCCTAATAAACCATTCAATCTGGAGTGTAAGCAGCCCTCACCCGAGACGGCCTTCGTTCCCGACAATTCGCGAGGTCACACGACTAACGGGATGAGCAATCCAATTTCCACGCCGCTGTGGCGCACTTCCCGCGGCCGGGGGGCGAAGCTCGGCGGAGATTTGCGCGGGAATGTCCGCGGTACAACAATGTCCTGGAAAGGGTGGGAAAAGTTTCCAAGGGAGGGTGACTTCGGGGAATTAAGTGAATGATAATATGAATACAGCTGTTACTAATGTAAGCTTGCCAACACAAGCAATACTTAGTGTTACCATTACTGACGTATGAAAATAATGCCTGCATACAGTTAACAATTTAAAAGGTATCGTGAATGAAGTGGGAATGAAGTAATTCAGAGAGACTTAAGAACGAACGTAACTGGAACTGAGTATAAAAATTATCTTCGTATAGTAAATAGAATTAAGAAGAATAAGATGAAAATTAAGAGTCGCGTAATTGACGTAGTTATGGGTAACAACTGAATAGTAAAATATAAAGAAAAATTAATAATACGATGGATATGCGACGGGAGAGTTAATGGCAGCAGAAAAAAAGGACGTCCGTGGAATACTCTGGCTGACCGGATAAAATAAATATGTTTATATCTACTTCTTTTATATGAGTAATTCCACCAACGTGTTTCATAAAAACCTTTCTATCCTCATGGTGTTGTATAACACGTGTTATACAGTACATGTATAATATATGTTATACAACACCCTGACGATGGAAAGGTTTTTCTGAAACATGTTGGTGGAATTACTCATATAAAAGAAGTAGATCTAAACAAATAATATAATTTATATTTTTTTAAATATCAATCTAAAATAAATAAGTTCTGTAAGAATAAATAGAAATGTTAGATATAAAAAAAATATTTAGGAATCAATAATAGTCTTTTAATTATATTTTAAGAAACACGTGAAATATGAAAATTGCAAAAAAGTAACATTCTTAGAGGAGAAATAGATTCAAGAAATCACCATAATAATTTATAAATCAATAATTCCTCATTTTCATAGCGAAGAAGCAACAACGAAGAAGAAAAAAAAATGGAAATTAAACATGAAATAAAACAGACCGATAAAATTCTCATTCATTCTTGAGAGAAAGAGATACCTACTCTATTTTGCTTATCGTGAAACAAGAACTAAAACTAAACACAATGATTTTCATATTTAAAGTTTTAATTGATACAAAGAATTTCAAAATACTAATCTACTAGAGAATGTGAAAAAACAGTAAAATTTTATAAAGTTCAAGAACGCATACAGATCTCATATCAAAAAAAAAATTTTTTTTCAGTATTTAAATGATCAATATTACTTATTAAAAATAAAAAATAATAGCCTGAGAAGATGAATGAATGGCGTTGAGAGTTGTGTGTCAGGATGGAGAGTACAGCGCTTACTAATTAATTAGTTAACTAGACGATATTGTATAGTATCACTATATCATAATTGGTTAAGACTATTTTTTGATAAAAGAAAGTGTCAAGTCCGAGTCCCTACGGAGTATATTTTTTTGATAGATAGATTCTTCTCTATAATGTGATTCATCTAATTTACTTTTTTTATATTTTTTTTATTAATATTATATTATTTATTTTAGTATCGAGTTACTGTGTTTTATATAACTGTGACTTCACAGTGAAATGTGACTTCATTTAAATAAATATTTATTTATTCTCTAAATGAAGTTATGAATTAACAGTGGGGAAAAACTTTTTGCACGACACCACTAAACTATTTACAAATTTGTTTAATACAGGAAAATATATAACAATTAATTAAACAAGAATGTCAGTTAAGTGTGATTATTTTCTTCCCGTTAACATTGTGTTTTATATCTCATAAAATGCGGAAACACTGCCAAAGTAAAATATTTATCTTCATACTATATGTGTACTTATATATTATTTTGAAGGTAAAAAATTGAAAAATCACTGACCATAACAGGACATTAGAGGTAAATGGGTAATTTAGTTACAGTGTTTTTGCTAGAGAGTTTAATTTTCTACAAATATTGTAAGAATGTTAAGTTTTTTATATAAATTAAAAAACATTACCTGGTTTTGTTATTTTAACATTTTAATTTTTCGATGAATAGTTCTTCTGAAAGAAGGTTTATATGTCACGGTGACATAATAATTAAATTAAATTAAAATTACTTTGTTAACACCACTTTAATAGATAAAATTTATACATATTTCGAAAGCAATCTTCTCAAGTTTCGAGAACATTAGTCTCGAAACACGAAGACATTTTTTTATTAATTTAAGTTATGTAAACAAAGTAATTTTGATTGTATTTAATTAGTATTTTAGTCTGCTTACAATTCGATTTTCTTAAAATTATCGATCAAAAAATATTTCCGCAAAACTGTGGCGAAAACACCAAAACCTTGACGAAAGCAG
The DNA here is from genome assembly GCA_016648135.1 of Agrypnia vestita. Taxonomy (NCBI): domain Eukaryota; kingdom Metazoa; phylum Arthropoda; class Insecta; order Trichoptera; family Phryganeidae; genus Agrypnia; species Agrypnia vestita. The sequence continues at coordinate 109,759 of JADDOH010004057.1, forward strand.
ACGTCAAAAGTGTAATGAAAACGTACGTCATGATGAACCGTAATGTAAACATAACGTGAAACGTGACGTCAAAACTAACGGAAAGTGTTTAATGCTCCGAACGACTTATAAACGCGGTATAAGCACGACTTGCTTGTTTTATCTTGCAGGTAAGCCATTCGCCTAGAGGTCGGGGTTCGAACCACGTCCTGGGAGACCACCAAGGCAGTCCTATTTTCATAACGCAAGATTTGAAATAGTAATAATTTTGATGTGGCTTGTGTTCCGTGTACGCTCCTCCATTCAATATTTTTTAAATGCTTATTGCAACAATTTAATTATTATATCAACACAAATTTTACATTCTCAAAAATGCTCTAAATGGTGTGGCACTTAAAAAATCAAAATCCTATTTAACCGTAAATTGGCAATACCTTATTACTTGCATTTTTTATGAAATAGTATAAAGCCATCTTGTATTCGTTGTTGAAATACTTAAAATGAGAATATATAAAGAATAGATATTGTTATTTTAATATTTAAATGGTTTATTGAAAATATCTAATTGGTTCATACAAAAATATGAAGATTTTTTTTATTATTTCTGTACCGTTTACAATAAAATATGTAGATATCAAATATTTAAAACTTATGATCGAAAATTAACTCTATTAAATACTGTTCTTTAATTCAGTAATTCGTTTTTTGCGTTATAAAAACTGATTAGTAAAGATTTCAATAGTTTTGTTTAATCTGGTTTTGAAGTTGGCCAAAAATATTTTTTAAAACTACTCAAAACTCATTATAACTTCATTTAAGTCGATTGTTTTATCTTTCAGTGGAGATTCACTGTGAGATCAAGAGATAAAAATTTGATGAAAAGAGTTTTCTTTTCTCTAAAATTTCCTGCTGTTTCGGGTATAAAACAAGATTAATGTTAATTTCCTCTAAAATCGCGAGGGACAGACGAAAAATCTCCGCCTCTATTTTCTTAATAATTGTAGGCCCCGTTCCACAGTTGGACGCTTCTTTCGAAGGAACTCCTTTGCAAAATTGTCCAGACGACATGATTCACTAATTTAGTTTCTTGAAGATTTAAACGATTTTGTTGCCATTTAAAATAGACGCTGTTTTAATCTTTTCCATAACTTGTTTGGATAACGTTGATCGTTATTTAGATGCCACTTCTAATACGTACCTAAGCTTCTAAAGACTGTTTCAATTTTCATTTTATAATATCCTTGTACACAAGGGTGTTTCACTGTGTATGAAAAAAAAAAATTTTAACGTAATAGTTAACAAAAGTTGCATCCTTGTATACAATGTTGTTTCACAGTGTATGAAAAAAAGAAATATTTTTTTAACGTGATAGTTATCAAAAGTTGCATTGCATTTGCAAAATGAGGAAATGCAAAATAAATATTGTCAGGTAAAAAAATTACAGAGATTGCTCCTTTCGAAACTACAGTAGTAATAAATAATTCATATTGTATGTGTAGTAGTTGTATTTTAAATTTAAATGTTGCACCACGAATTAACTTCCTAATTATTCAATGACAAAAATAATCAGAATATTTTGAGTTTGCCTAAATTTTTCAAGAACACAGGACTGGATTTTATCCCATGGGGACATCATTTATCAAGATATGTTATAGAGGTCTCATAGAGACGAACTTATATATTTTTATTTGAAAGTAGGTGTAAAAATCTTTTTATTTTGGTGTTCATAGGGCTTACGACCTGTCGTACGGCTAGCTTAAGTGATCACCTTACACAACGTAACGTTCACCATTACCACATCTGTAAAATTTTTGAAAATTGTATATATATTTAAGTTTTATAATCCGTTTCACATGTATGTTGTTATTATCACTAGCTCCAGCTTCGCGCGGTGATGTCACTAATGAGGTATCTATATATATTTTTGATTGGAATTTTTGAAGTAGGTAATATCCTTTATATATGTGTATATAAGTTTCCACCGAATCATTAACATTTCACTGAATGCGCCTGAAAATACTAGAGTATTTAATTAATAGGATTATTTTACAATAAACCAAATTAAATCCTTAGATTTGTTCAAAATTTTCCTCTCGCTTATTTGCTAAGTAAGATGAGCCTAAAATTATTTATCTCCCCATTCAATTCCTCGGAGTTGTACTAAAATATTAACTCTGTGACTGCTTTTAAAACCCATTCATTGAGAACGTACAAGCTAGTTTTTAAGAGCTCCGCCAGGGGTACCGATGTTAATAAAATGGAAGCTATCAATCAAACCCAAATAAAAAATAATGAAGGAAAAACATCGAACGACAGCGAACACCAAAAATCAAATTTCTCAACTGATTGAATTCTAAACCTCCCCTCCAAAAGCTTTTAACTGGTTGATTTTTACATGCAATGTTTGTTTAAGACTTTTCAACAAATATTAAATGATCCGACAGCCGACTGGCACTTTGTAAAAGTCTCGCTAATAATGCTGCACGACGTGTCCTTTGTCGAATCACAGTTTTCAATGGCTTACCTACAAGATCACTCACAATTAGAGAATGCAATCCCGAGTCGGGATTGCCCTTTCGGGATCCCTCGAGATTAGAATTTCCAATCCCGCAGGATCCCTACGGATCGGGATCCCGAATACTTTTGTGTTTTTTTTTGTTTATAGAGCTGAATAGCAATTAACGACAATGCTTGCATTTTTATATCAGCAATTTTATTAAAATGTTCATTATTAATCATTGCATTTAAGTTTTTGTAGGCGTTTTTCCAAGCATCAATCAGTCAATGTAGTAGAGTAAAAACTACTAACTAGTAGTAGTTTTTATTACTATGTTAGGTTGATAAAAAAAGCAAATATTATTCAAAGCTATTTTCATTATTGAGTGTGACATGAACATAAGTTTTAAGTATTTACTAAAAATTCTATAGACATGTACAATTAAACATACAAAACATAAAAAATGCAGATCAATCCCGATAATCTCGTCCGATTTATCGGTCTGGGATTGATCTCGTAAAATGCCTCGAGATCTCGCGGGATCGGGATTGCATTCCCTATCTTTGATTAATAAACTACTACAGCTGAAAGTTTATGAAACGAAATGAAATTATATTTTGTATTGAAAACCAAACAGGCGATCTGTTATCGCACCAATCACAGCGGAGTTGTTTTTGAGATAAATACAAAAAACCTATCACTACTCATGGAAATTTCTCTTTAATCTATAAAATCTTAATATTATTCGAAATAAGTTTTTAAAAACAATCTCCACCGTGGTTTTCATTTTATATGTGGTTTTCATTTTATTTTCACCGTGGTTTTCATTTTATATGTGTAGGTACGTGTATAAGCAAATATTTAACTTTTAAATCCGGATATTTCTGTGTTTGCTACCAGTGGGAATTGCTGCTTTTGCTATTTACATAATTGGATATTGCTATCTTTGTTGTATTTTTCAGTCTAAAATCAACTTCAGGCAAAGTCACTTAAGTGTGAAGCGGCCGTTTTGTCACATGACACATCCTTGAATGTTGAAATGGATTTGCTTTTAATAGTGATTTGGAAACATGATGTTGGGATAGAGCTAGATTTCCTATAAAATCTCAAATTCAGTGCAGGCAGTTTATAATTATGCAGTAATCGGACATGATTAATTTGTATGACATTAAAAATGAAGATAGTAAAATTGTAAAACAAAATTCCATATAACACAAACATAACAGGTATAGAGCAGTGATAAACAGATATATACAGTAATGTATCCATATGAATTTAGGTTATTGTAATTTAATATTAAAAGTTTAATAAATTTATCACGGGATTTGATTGCTTCTTAAGTGTCATCTTTCAACAGGTGGACATAGTTTCAGGAAATTAGATTAAGTTTTATTTAGAACAACAAGAAAGAATAATTAAATTATTAGTAAAGACATTACATTGGAAATCAGTAAACCTCGGTTTTTTTGCATTTTCAAAATTTTATTTTTGAATACTGCTGCATTTATTTTTATAATCCTCATGTTATTTTGTATGATGCATTTTTAGTAGGATGATCTTAAACTTGACAATTTCAATACCTATCCAGCAGATACACTTGTATAATAAATAAAATAATCAATTTAATGAGTTTCCTGGATTACTTTGCTATTTGTTTAATTTAAATATAATATTATCATTCCAACATTCTAAAAGTCGATAAAATATTCCACTTGCTTTTTGTTCGGCAGTTAATGTCATATAAAAAAAGTGAAATTGAACGAAAGGCGTTAGGGGCGCCATTTCGGGTATAAACATATAAATAGCTGATATATTTTAAACCTCAAATATTTTTTAAAAGAGGGTGGCTTAGTAATGCCTTATTGAATTATTGGGGTAGCGAAAACTCACGCGGGAACATTCTTTCCAAAGAAATCTTTTCTCTAATAATATAACAAAAATATGTTTCCTCGAAATATTTAACCTGATCAGAAACAACAAAAAACTTGTTTCTTCTCGCGTGAAGTTTTAAGAATAAACAAGTTTTGGGACCATGAAGAATAAATATTTCCGTCAATAACAAAAAAAAAACAGCATCTGTGCTCGGGCTTCGAAAAGTCATTTTGTCATTTCTTGAGTCTCGTTCGGCCATCGGGAAGTTTTACTGCGAAATTATTTGTTTATTTATATAACATATATATAACATATGTTATATAAATATATATAACAATATAACAATATATAACATATAAATAACAGTATTTTTATATGTATGTTCTGAGAGCACAATTACTGGATTTTGTCCACAGAGGTATAATTATTAATTCTTCTTCTTCACCTACTCCTCATCCTATTGGGTCGGGATCCCTGCACCGCATAGGAGGTTCCAACTCTTCCTATCTTGGGCTTCACTCTCCACGTCAGCCCAATTTAATCGCAACCTCGCTTCGCAATAGTCCTCCAACTGTTTCCGCCACCTCCTCCTAGGACGGCCCCTTGGATTTCTGCCTTCTGGACTTGCCTGAAATATCCGCTTTGGCAGTCTATCTGCCGGCATCCGTAATATATGTCCCAGCTACCATAACTGTGATTTCTCGATAAATATCAATAAGTGTTCCACTCCAAGATTCTCTTATTTGCATATTTCTGAATGTGGGTCATGAAAGCGACCAAATACGTCTCAAGCATAGTCTCCTTTTATAGTTTGAAAGAATACAGATTCAGAACATATATACAACTTTCAAAAATCTGGTAATATGTGGATGTTATTACGATGGAATTGGGTAACGTTGCATTGTGTAAAGTGATCACTTAAGACAACTCATACAGGTCATAATTTCTGGGCCGCCCTATAAAGACTTTCATACACGTTTCATATACATTTCCCATATAAAAAGCTACGTCTCTGTGAGACTTATGTAATTTTTTTATCAAATTTATTTATTTTTATACGCCTGCCAAGTTTGTCCGCGTTGTTAAACGCTTCTCGCTAGTCAATGTTTTAAGAAACTTATCATAATAAATTTTCGTTAAGTTGGCAATGGTAAATTTCAGTCCCGATCCTTTAATAACTTGGCAACACTTTTTTTCGAAAGAAATTAACTTTCGACCTTGAAAGCGGAAACATTGTAAAGCTCGCTTTCCGGTGATGTGGTTAAAGCAACAACATAGGCCTATTCAATATTTAATTCCTACAAACTTTGTTTGAAAGCCTTAAAGAATGAAGTTCGGTAAGCTGGAGCTGCCGGATGATATTTATTTTTATATAAGTCTAATGTTTTGTAATTTTATTATATAAATGTCAATTGGTGATTGCATGCTCTTTACGTGTAAACAATGATTGCTTGGGGAATATTAATGAATTCTTTTGTACATGAATTAAGGGCAAATTTATAATGCAGGGGCCTATTTCAGTATACGTTTTTAGGGCCCATGTCTTGAGACATCTGAGATTTGTCAGATGCTCAAAATTGTGCGACATTTATTAATAGACAGATAAAGCGACAGACATAAACCGTTCGGCCTTATTGGATTATTTAAAAGCAGATTAATAATAATAATCGCCTTTGAGGCGGCGAGACCTGGCATTACGCTCGCCACGTGACAACATACAAGTGTGATACATTTACGTAATTTTAAAATAATAGCGTGATTTTTTATATAAATATATTTTATATAATGTAATTTTTTACTTTTTAGTCTTAATATTACCCAACGTGCAAAATCACTTCAGTAGGACTCTAACGCCATCCTTTGGTGAGTTCGTTAACTTATTTCCCATATAAAGCTTTGATTAATTAGTTTTGATGAAATAATTTATTGAATTGATTGATTGATTGATTGAACATTAGGAAGCGGTTGAAGAATCGAATGTCAGACAACAGACAAACAGGTGAAGCCAATATAAGCGTGGTTAATAATAATACAGTAGTACCTCGACATACGAGTTTAATTCGTTCCGTAACCTTGCTCGTATGTCAATTTGCTCGTATCTCAAACCAATTTTTCCTATTGAAATTAATTGAAATGACATTAATCCGTTCCAGCCCCCAGGTGTTTTTGTTACGTGTTTTTGAATAAGAAATTATTATTAAAAATGTATTTATTGAGTATTAAGTGAGTATTAAGTTGTACAAAAACTTAATAAAAGATAATGTAACTGTTTTTCTCTTCACTGGTCTTTGTCTTTTACGGCACGCTTTCCTCACTTTCACCCGCAGGCCGTATGAAAAAAACATGTCCAAGGAGGTTTGTTTCTTCCTCCCTTTCATAATGTTGCGGAAATGAGTTAAGCGAGTATCATTAAATAGCTCCGATGCACAACCAGCTGCAACTTTTCGGTATGTTTTGTTTCCACGTATGTTAGGGTACTCGTATGTCAAGGTACCACTGTACATCTTTCTGCTCCTATGGGGTATTTTTTTAGAGGCATCGAAATTTGAAATTAATTTTTAAAAAATTAAATCCAAATCAATTAATCAATTAGAAAGACTTACAGAAAAATCTAATTCACGAAAAAATATTATGTTACAACTGGGATTCGAACGCAGGTCACCTCCTTTCCAGGGGCGGTGCTCTGACCACTAAGCTATAGCAACCCTCTATGTTTCCGTGAATATATCGACCTTATATGTAGTTCTTCTATACATTCACGGAAACATAGAGGGTTGCTATAGCTTAGTGGTCAGAGCACCGGCCCCGGAAAGGAGGTAACCTGGGTTCGAATCCCAGTAGTAACCTTATATTTTTTCGTGAATTAGATTTTTCTGTATGTCTTTCTAATTGATTAATTAATTTGGTTTTAAAAATTTCACAGAACTTTGTTCTGAAAAATTACATCTTCACAAATATGAATGTGTTCTTGAATATATTAATTAAAACACTTCGAAATCGCGGTGATAGCCATGGTATTAGCTTTTTAGTAACAGTCAATTTGACAGCTGACAGCTGATTTTGACTAAGTTTGGTTTGCCATTTTACCATGGATAGATTTCACTTCCAGAACAATGCTTGCAAATCGTGAAAATTTATTTCGAAAACCGTGGCATCGTCATCTTATTTGAAAACTAATGGCATAAAATTATCTTTCCAATACAGCCATACCGTAGCCATTACTGCGGCTTCAATGTATTTTATTTCATTTTAGTTCTATGCCTGGAAAAAAACACCTTTTATCAGTTTCATTATTTTAAAATTTAAATATACTCGCGTATCGATCGCATTATCGAGAATTTATTTATCATCAGGTGAACAAAGCGCGATTGTTCTCGGGGTCGCTCAGATTTTTCGCGGAGTGTAAGCGTAGTGAAATTTATTTTTAATAAAAATGCCGACTATAAAAGAAAAGACGGCCGTGGGTATCCAACCTTATTCCAGATGACAATGGCCTGCGTTTTGTGTGCCCGATAGCACACAGAGAAGCGGGCTGGCTATATTCAGCCGACCGAAAACGGTTTCCTTTCTCTAGATTTTTTATTAAGCAAAATCCACACTAAAACATTTATAGTTCTTATATCTGCAAAGTTGAGAAAGAATCTCGGGTCATTTCGACCAGCCAAACACATAATGTCTCTGATATATTTAGATTAATTAATTATTCAATATACAAAGTCACTTGCACGAATTAAACTTAACGCAATTCTTTCATTATCAACAATATTATTTCGCAATACGTCACTTGTATATGAACTCTTTATTAACGCTGGGTAACACGTATTTGTCGCTCTTAGAATATTCAATTCTTGCACATAGAAGTCGCTCTGGTTTTTATCGCTTCGATTATCTCACGATTGGCCACCCTGGCCTTCGCCTCGCGGTTCGCGGCCGACTTCGCACCGAACGAACTGTCAAAACAAGACTAGATCCGCGCTATTTATATCCAAATGCTGGTATTTACGAACTTTCTAGATTATTAAAAATTAAATTATTAAAAACAATTTATTAAAAAGATTATCAAAGATTATTCTAGTATTTAAGAGAAAGTTTTCGTCGCTTCTCGACTGTTCCATACGTTTCTCGAATGTTGTAGATCACCGTAGATTACTATAGACTTTTCTCTATCCTTCGATAATGTTGTGACATGGGGATTCTTTTGCCATTTCGTTACAACAATATAAACAATATTAAGAGTACAAGTTTTGACAATCCAAAGGAAGTTAATCTATCTTAATTTTGCACTTACTTTCACTTCTTTGCTTTCCACGATCCTCAGTTGTTCGCGGTTCTCCTCCAATACAATCCAATGGTCCTTTTAACACCGCCATTCTATCGCATCTATATGTGGTCGGTTTCTTATCGCTTATCCAGCAACGGAAATAACTGCAGGATTCTACGTTCATCGGCTATTCTGGTCACATAGTTTCACTTCAGTTTCGCTATAGCTCGCTCATTGTCTTGTATTTTTTTTTATTTATTCGTTAGTTTTTCTGTCTCTCAAAAAATGCCCAGCATTTCTCTTTGCATAGTTGCCAATTTCGATACAATTTATTTTTTTGATTAGTTATTTGAGAGTCTATATTCATGGTATACCAATGGCCAGCTTCTAATGGAATAAAGAGAAGAGTGTTAGGTTGCACAGCATAAGGGAAACTCTTCCATGTACTCAATAAGTAGAAGATACTTATAACTTTAAAGTTTTTTAGGTTATGAGAGTCAAAATTTTTGTAAAATTAGTATGTAATCAGGGAATACTAAGTGATAATCCTGGGATTGCGCAAGGAAAATATTTTAACTTTAAGAACAATAAAAAATATAGTCAAATTTCACAAAGAAACTCCTAAAACTTTATAGAATATTCCTATGTTATCCGTCGTTAACATGGTGAAATGATACCACTAGTAAAATCATACCGGCATATCCTTAGAACATTCGATTAGGGTCGCCTGCATATAAGTATGTTTAGGTAGATAGAGAGCATTGCCAAGACATTTTTTGTGGTGAGCTACATTTGCAGATGATTTTATTGCAAGCATAAAAATATATTAAGTGAACAAATTTTACATTTCTATATAACATATGAATAAAACATATTAAGCAACCATAGTACTCCTAGTTATCTATAACAAACTTATAATAGATGAAGGAAGCATAAAAATATATTGAACAAATTTTACATTCCTATATAATGTATGAATAAAACATATGAAGCAACCATAGTACTCATAGTTATTAATAACAAACTTATAATACAAGAAGTTTTAATGAATTCGTCAGTTTTATAACTTGTTGACGTGTTGAAAACGTATCACATTTGTGTGGACGTGCCTTAAGATACTTTTTACTTGATATTTACTACCGTTGGGTGAGACTCTCAAAGGAAAATAGCCCGTAATGACGCACTAATGAGCACATCTAGTAACCTGATATTATTGGAAAAAGATGTTAGGTATGACTTTCACGCGTCCCAACCAAGATTGTTTTCATGGGTGACTCATATAGGACGCGTTACAACGAACATGCATTTACACTCTCATGTTATATGAAAGTTCAGATTAGGGCCAGTTGTATCAACTTAGATTATAGTTGATTTTTGACATGTGTCATCAAAATCGTTTTTATTCAATGTATCGACATTGTGATGTCAGAAATACAATATGATGTAGGATGCCACAGATTTTTCTTATGGTCAAGGGATTATTTAGTATGTCCTTAAAATGAAAAATAATTTATTTAGACCTCGAACATTACTTTTTTGTCGGAAGAAATGGTTTTTGCCGCTCTCTAAATGAATTTTGCCATTGGACATTATTGACAATAAATTTGGTTTCTACATATCATCTCGCACCCGGTTTTTATAACTTTACATTTATATGCCACAGAATATATGTGATATTGGGTAGGTGATATATCTGTTTTTTTAATTACGGATAAAGTTATCGACCCTTCAATGTCGAAACGTTAAATAAAAACGACTTTATTGACTCAAATCAAAAGTCACGAGCACCGGCCAGAGATTTTTGGTTTAAACCGACTTAAATCTAAATTGATACAACCGGCCATACAACATACCTTACCCATATTTTCTATCTATATACGTAAAATAAATGTTTGTGTTTGTATCCGCTAAAGTCTTGTTGAGGGCCAAAAAAATTCCAAAGCAACATATAGGCAAGGGCCGGAAATTTTCTGAATTTTTTGTGATTTTTCTTTTTACGAAAAAACCATGAAAACATGCGTATATAAAAAAAAACACACACATTCATATTATTTTATCGTAAGTGTCGAAATGCAATGATTTTTTTATCATTTAAGTAAAAAAAATAATCTTTTTTTTGAATTTCGATAAAGTTGCCAGCGCAACATTTTCTGAAAAATAATAATTATTTTTTATTTGTTTATTAGAGACAACACTACTATTAATAATAATAATCTTCTTCTACGTGGTATATTTTGTTGCACGGTACGGCACACGACGGGACATCGCACTCATAACACATAAATATGATACACTTTCACACACACACATATTTCAAATAAACACAACAAAATTGCGTGTATTTTTGTTAATAAATCACTATTAGTATTCAATTGAATCATAAACCAACAAAAACTGACAAATATCGCAAAACATATCGTATATATTTGTATATACGTGTACAAATAAATCGAAAATCGAAAAAAATAAATCGTATTTCCCGCGCACATTGCGCGTGACCTTGACGATGGAATATTTGAATTTCGATTGCACAACACGCGATCAGGGCGCCATCTATAACAATTCTATACGATTTTGACGGCAGAAAAACTTCTGTTTTGATTGTTGATTTAAAATATAATCCGTGATGTTTTTGAGTTGAAAATGGAACGACAGGTCACAACAGGATTTCTCTATTGGGAAAAAATTACTTTTTTCAAATTCGATACGCGGCCGTCGATAAATAATTAATTTTGTGCCTGTCGCATATACGCGACGCGGCCCCTGGGGACAGTCGCGCTCCGTCGCATATATGAGACGCGGCCCCAGGCTCATTAAAGACTAAAAAACTACATAACCGTTATAGGTACACTAGGTTTTTTTGCAAAATGGTCCGCGTTGCTCGGAGAAGATTTAAAGCTATTGAAATCCCGGATCTGATCAAATCAATTTAGATTACAATTTGATCAATTGATTGATTTGTCTCCACCGTACGTTAAGCTTATAATTTACATACTGTCCCGTGGTCAGAATATAGCGAACTGTGATTCCGAAACAAAAACGTGCTGCGCCTAGCAATGCAATCGCCATCTTTTAATCTGCCGTCACTTTATCCCGCTTTATCCGCTGTCAAAGGGGTGTTTTGTCGAAATGCAAATTCAGTGTTGCCGCTTTACTGGCGTCCCTTTCCCATAATTGCGCATACATTAAAAAGCTTGTCTGGTAGGCGGCTACCTGTTTTACGGGGATTTTGTAAAACTGGCACGCGTCTCGTAGGCTAAAGAATGACCAAACAAGGCGGGAAATGTATCAAAGCTTAGTGTAGAATTAGTAATAACGATACCAGGCTGTTACCTTTTCTCGGGCAGTAGCCACAGAAATACAGATCCTCAAAATATTTGGCAAATTTAATCAAGTATCTACGTAGTGTGACGAAATCACTAAGTATAAAAATTAACCGTTGCTCATTGGCTTAAACTTGTTTTCAATTGGGGTATGCACTATGGAAAAATTCAAATCGAATGATTCTTGCTCCTCTAGGAAAATTCCATTTCAGTTTGTTTTGGTAACTGAGCGGAAAAATAATTTTGAAAAATATTGATACTACGTTTCATTTACTGAGATTTCGTTATTCTTACGTTAACGAGTTTTTATATTATTTCACATTTAAGGTGAACAACCATATAAATATTAAATTCGGATAACATATCTTTTAGAAATCAGATTACGAAAAATTAATAACCTGTGACGGTTGCAGTAGGTATCACATCTGATAATTATTCTGCCCTGTGCTGGCAACTTTGCTAGACTTTCGTCTTTACTGAAACCACCCTAACTATATTTAGTATATAAATAAATCAAATACTTGATAATGGCGAACCAATATCGTTTGAGATTGTAATTTTACTACAACTAAGTTACTTGCTTACTTACCATCACGCCGTGGGGGTAGGCAGAGAGGATAGAGCGCCACACTCTTCTGTCCAGACATACAACTCTCGCCTCATTCACATTCACACATCTTCGCATGCAAGCTCGCCGGTTGTTGAGGCTTCTAACGAGACCATCTTTCAGTATCTGGTTTATCTGGTCATGCCACGTCTTTCTGGCGTAACCAGACTAACCTGATACGCGGTCGCACTCTCTTTCTGGCGCCGTCAATACTTGCATTATATATCTTTCTTAACATTCTTTCCTCATCTTGCCCAAACCATCTGAGCGACCCTTTTTTAATTCTATTAATTATGCTAAGATCAGCTTTACATTCATTCTTAATATCTGCAATCTTTACTCTATCATAAATAGATTGGCCTCACGTACGTCTGAGGGATCTCATCTCCACTGCATTCAATCTACTTTCGTTCCTCTTCTGCCAGCTCCGGGCTTCACTACATACATCAGTGTCACTACAACAGAATGAATAAATAATAAGTATGAATATTAAGTAGTAAAACTTAATAACCATCGCTGCTATTCTACAGCGCGTTACATAAACGGAACAAAGCCACGATCCCGTCAACCCGCTGCGATGATGATGAAATTTTCGACGTTAAATTTGATGTAGGTCTAGCTGAAGGGGCCGAACGCACGAAGAGAGAAGATTGCCGAGAGGAAACGAGACACGAGCTCGATGTCCGACGAGGTAGAAAGATCTTCCTCACTTTCATCGTTAGTCCGGAATAATTTCAGGAATTTCGGAAAGTGTCTTCTGTGGATACACACCACCTCTGCGGCGTCACGTTCGGGCTAATACTTTACGCATTACGGCGGGGAGACAAAGTGCGTTCATATTTTCCGCCAACTATGAAATATGCCGGGTATTTTAACGAATTTCCCTCGCGTGTGGTAACACCCGCGCGCACCAGACGAATCTGGATAAGTTTCCTTGTTTACTGTCGACCTTCGGCGATATTTGACGGCGTTTAACGATCGTTAAATAGTTTCGCAAAGTTGCCACATTCCGGCGGAATCGGTTAAGCATTTTTGCTACTTATATTCCTGTTACCGGATTCCTTTTTCACATATTTTTCGTCAACTTGTATGGCAACTTGTAAACTTTGACACTTGAAAATACTTTACATTATGTCAGATTTCTGGAGGGAATCTTTTTGAGATTGTTATTTGAACCCAAAAAGTTTGAAAATGCTTTGAGTGTATCTTTTATGTTAAAATTTTGTTGATCGTAATTGAATTTTACTAAAAATAGATATATCGTTATTTAATTCAGTCTTACTTTATGAGCACAGTTTGACAAAAAATTACAAAAAAAAAACCTACTTTAATTTACATACCTTTTCAACTTGAAATTTAATAATTTTTAAAAGATCCTGTTATTTATAAAATTAGATATAAGCAGGTTTCTTTTACATTTATAAATATTAATATTAGTGAGTATTTGCATAAATAAGTAATGCTAAATATTATTTTAATTGTAGTTTCCTTTTTGTCTAAAATTTTGTTGAGATTTATTTTGTCAAGACACAGTGTAGGTACTAAGTGTTTTTAAAAATCAAATCTTAGTTGTTTCAGTCCTAGCGCATTGTGCCAATGGGGAATTTTAAAACGATTACGCCGCGCCGTAATGAATTTAAGGTAATAGTCGACATGAATTATTAAAAATCTTCTATTTTTTATTTATTTAAAAAAATGAAAACTTTGATGTCGCATATCTCCATAACTGTTCATATTAGGTCATGATAGCTTGAACATTTTCGTCTCATAATCACGGCAGGAATAAAGTTCTGCGAGGTTAATGTTTTCCAAATAACCCTGTATATGTATGTAAAAAACAGCCATTATTCTATTTGTAATTTTTTTAATACCGTTGTTATTAATATTATACTTTTTCATTTACGTCTCACGCATGTCCGTGTCACGAAGCACTTTGAAACACGTTCAAACGAAGAACGTTAATCAAAAGTTTTCGTTTCTTTTCTCGCCTCTGCCGATATCCCACCAAACGTCGCACATTGGTAATGCCAGTCGGTGTAGCCACGCGCGATAATCCAGTGCTGCCAGTCTGCAGACAAAGTTTTGCCGTCGATCTTTCACTTCGTTTAAGAGAGATTTTCCCTCCTTAGTCTGCAGTAAAGTAGTAGGTACCTATCGCATTGGATATCTAATATATGAAGCAGATATAATAATGGTGAAGTCTGAAAGTACCTACTTGCCAAATCTCGTTCAAGATAATTTCAGCCGAGGTAGGCTTACAAATATTACGTCTCACTAAAATTATACATCTCGTAATAGATACACAGGCTAAAAAAGTACATCGATTATTTACAAGATACTTATATATATAAATATATATATATATATATATATATATATATATATATCGATTATTACAAGATACTCGATCATCATGACTATGATATGAGATTCTTATTCATTTATTTTATTTGTACAGCAGATAAAAACAATGATTTTTATAAAATAAATGACACGTTATTACATTCTTAACATTGTTTAGAATATAATAACGTTTTTGTTAGAAAGAAAAAGAATAAAAAGAAGAAAATAGAAACATGTTTAGATCATACTCATCACAATATGAGCCAATGGCTCGAGTTTATGGGAGAAGTATTTACAAGCCAAATAAAAGTAGAAGGTTTTATTAAACAATATTTTTATGTGTATAGTTTTCTGGGATATTCTGCCGTGTATAATATTCCGACGTTTCGGATACCATTGCAGGGTCCATCATCACTGATGTGACAGCGCTGCAATGGGATCCGAAATAATAAAATAATAATAATCCCAGAATAATAATATACACAGAAGATTCTAAACGGCCGTGAAAACCGGTTAACATTTTAATTATTTTTTTTATATTATTTTTTAAATAGGAATATTTATAAAAAGGAAACTTGTGTTTATTTAGTTGTAGGGTACCGCGAACTCTTAAAATCACAAAATAAATTTTTAATTTTTAAAAATTTATTTTGTGACATAGCTACATAGATTGACATTATTAACAATGAGAGTACCTACTTTTAAAATGAGAGTTTTGTATTAAAAACTGTCAGCCACGCAATTCAGAGACAAAGCACCTTGAGCGATATTCAAATTCCACACGCCTTCAACCGCGATAATTATTTCTCAAAATATTGCTTTCAAAAACTGATTTACTCCCGCACGAACCGTTTTAATAAATTTCAATCTGATAACCCTAATATTTCATTCTGTTATTATTCTGGAAATCTTTTTATTCCGCTCGAATTCTAACGAGAGGTTATAAATGTAAAAGAAAACAAATTAAATTGTTTTCGGAAGCTTTCTGCAACGAGAGATAGGGATAGCGGGTTCGTACCACATGCTTTCGCTGAACATTAAATTACAGAGTGATGAAGAAATATTACTGATAAAATAAAAACGCGTCCATTACAGTTTTGAACGATTCATTTTTCGGGGTAGTAGAATCTAAAACTGAGGAAATTAAAATATGAAGTTAATAAATTAAATAGAAAAAAATATTTGCCTATCTTTGGATTACAAAGGCGGAACTTTTTCTTTATAAGGAATAGCGATACAAATTGTGCCACAGTAAGAGTCTATGATTACATAAAAATTAACCCCAATGGGTGACCACAAAAAATGTATTGCAGTATTATAAATTTAACGCACAAAATAATGCAAATCTTATAGGTTTTTTTTTTATTTATTTTCTTTACATTTTTGTAATATTTCTAGCCCCACAAAACGTCTAAAAAACGTATCTGAATGTTTATTTTTACAATGCAATTTTATATTTTTACTAAATACCTATTATTCATTTTATAAACAGAAAATATTAAAAAAAAAACTATTTTAAGTACAAAAGCAAAAAAGAAATTTTACGTGCAAAGTTCAAAATTTTAAGCAATGTTAAAAAAAAACAATTCTATATGCATTTATATAAATAATAATACACATCACTAATTTAATTTGTAGCGCATCTTATGTTTTTGCCACGAGCAACTACCTTTTTGTAAATTTCATTTTCGTGATTTTCTTTTATCAGCAGAAATAGATCTTACCCATGAACTGGCAAAATATTTACGGATGAATACGCTTGTTTAATATTTTGTCTTTGTTCAAAAACCTGTGAGTTTACGATTCTTTTTACGATGGCAGTTTGTAGATTTTGTACAGGCTTTATTTATGAATTACTTTATTAAGATACCATATCTTAATATTGATTCTACCAAAGAAAAATATATCTTCTTCTTCCTTCTTGGCGTTTCACCCCTATGGGGTGTTCTTGCCATAAAACAAGTGTGTTTCTTCGTTGGCAATGGGTGTGATGGTTGCGTTTTTTTTTCTCTTTTAAACAACAATATTTTATTTTAATTCCTAAATTGTTACCAATGTTTTATCATTAATCTTATTATTAAAGTGTTTTCAATGTTGTGAAATGTGAAAAAAGCGAGGGTATTAATTTTTTTCTCATCGTCCAAACCATTCGTTGGGCAGATTTTCATCAGCTGCCTTCGTGAGTGAGGATTGCTGGATATGAATCCCTTCCTCATAAACAAGTTGAACTTTTCCAATGGACTTACCTCAAAATGCAATGAATGCAGGTTTTGAAATTCCTTTATGTACACATTTTTTGGAATACCCAGCATAAATTTTCTGAATTAAGGATAAATCAAAGAAGTCTCACAGAGACGAATCTATTTATATATGAGAAAAGTATATATACGTTAATAAGGAATATTATATATACGTTAATAAAAAAAACCCACTTTGAAAAATAAAATATAGAATGTCATTACTAGTTGCGAATGTATACTTTCTTGTAAATGAGAAAAAATAACAACAAACAACTCTAGCAGAGGCCGGTGCAATATATGAAAGATTCTTGTTTCGAACATATATATAGAACTTTCAAAGATTGATAATGTGTAGATGTGAAAGTTGCATTGTTAGAGTCACCATTTAAGCTAGCTCACACAGGTTGTAAGGCCTGAGCCATCGTAAAAGAGACTTCCATTCACTTTCCTTATAAATAAATAGCTTTGTCTCTCTGAGACTTCTGTAATTTATCCTTAATTAATTAATCGATCATCCCTCTGGGGACCAAATCCAGTGACTTCTTACAACACCACAGGCACTTTCATGTAAAAATATTGTTATAAATTTTCTTATGCTAGTAATTGAAGAACTTATTGTTTTTCATATTCTAAGACTTTTGTTTATTATAATTCAATTTTTATTAAAGTAATCTTAATACTTGGCGTGTTATAAAAGAAATACGTATATAGAATGGAAACGTTGTTGATATGTAAGGTTGTTTAGGATGCTACATGTCAATTTCTTGAAAGCTTTGAGGCTATTGTCTGCATCACCAGATATGAGTGTAAACCCACCTGTTCGGGACAGCTTTCTTCCCAATAATTGAGGATCTGAGTGAGATAAAAAGACAACGGGAAATTTACTGAAATGAAAAGAAAACACTTTTTTATTTCTTGAAGAAAAATCTGTCGATATTCTTGGATCCTTATCATGCTTAGTGATTTTTTTATTTGTATTACTCATATATTGAACTGTGCGGATTATTATAGTGTTAGAACACTTTATTTAAGAATTAATAGAAAAAATCGTGATAATGTTATCCGGAAGTGTTATAGGAGTTAAGTTCTTTATCTCTCTACAAAAATCTCGTGGCTTGAATTGAATTTGGGATGAAATAAATTTATGAAAAAGGTAAATTCAGGCAAAATAGAAGATCTAAAAGGAGACATTCTGCGTGGTATAAGAAATTCGGGGATGTTACATTTAACTCCCTTTCATCTCCCGACTGGGTGATATTTATTTATTTATTCAAAGTGAGTATGGTGCGTCATCATTGTCTACATACAGATTTATTTAACTGTTAAATCAAGGTGAATATTAAATTAACTCGAACATGAATAATGAGGAACATTTGGAGGCGGGCCGTCTCAGTTAAATTATTTAGTAAAATTCTCAGTAAAATATTTCTAATTCAAAACATATCGAATACGAGACCTTCAAACTGATAACTCTGACTTTTTTACCACACTTTAGCGTGTTTCTGTACCTGTAGCTACCTTCTGGCATGTCCATTATACACAGTATATGAAAGACATTCAAATATACAGGGTGTAACAAAGGTAGTCCACAATACTTCAGTCGAAAAAGTTCGGGCAACCATAACCTAATATCAATAGTTAAAGAGATTTTTTTCAATATTTCTGACTTATTTTTTGAATAACGTTGGACTATCATTACAATAACTTATGTCTAATATGAAAAATTCATTCCCTATAATTCAAGTGAAATAAAATAATAAAAACCTTCCAATCCCAAATGAATTTTTTCAGTGTTTTTATTATTTTATTAACTTTTATTGAAACGAAAGGATTTTTCATAATCGATATATGTTACTGTAATAAACTTCAACGTTGTGTAAAAATCAAGTCAGAAATATTGAAAAAAATTCAAACTTTGATATTACACAACTCCATAACATGGTTGCTTGCAACATTTTTGACTCATAATCAAGGTAGGAATCTACATTTAAAGTATAGTTGACTAGTTCTGTCATCACGCCCTGTATTTTATTTATTTATTTCTAACACAGTTTCATATTGAGGAAAACTTTATCTACAAAATGAATAACACTATACAGAACAACGCGATTGTTATCAATTAGTGACAGATCCCAAGATAATTTTACTTCTCCATCTTCAGTAATTAATATTCCTGAACGACAAAATGTATGTTAAAGCATTCTCGTGTCGAAAATCTGGCGAGAACGTTCTTCCAACAGCTGGCAATACAATCACAACTTTCACAATGGGGAAAATTAAACACCGCGGTGAAAGATTCCCGATAATTCCCTCACCAAGTTTCCCTGTTTTCTGCCAAATCCGCTATACTATTCATTCCTTAATCTGCTCTCGTTGATATTTTCTTATGCAGCATTTTCTCTTAAAAGTTTTTCGCTTTGATCGCATAATGTGTCATTAATTTTTCTGATATCATGAAAATTTAAGGTTGGTAAAAATTAAGATTTATTTTCCAAATAAGCCTACAGGATGTCTTAAATATTCGCTTAATAAGTACAGGATATCTAAAATATTCGCTTGTGTAAATTTTGGACACGAGTTTGTTGAAATGTTTTACTATAAATTGATTGCTATTCAAAGTAAGATGAATTATTTCTATACGCAATATTAAACCACTTCATTTACAATGACAACATCTGCTATTTTTCTTTTTTTTTCTTCAGCCTTCATCTCCCTAACTAACTAACTAACTAACTAACTGACCATCACGCCGTTTCCCCGCAGGAGTAGGCAAAGAGGATAGAACTCCGTATTCTTCATATCAATTTTTCTTCGGCAACATTCATACATCATGCAAGCTCTACGGTTGTTGAGGCTTTTAACAGGGCCGTTCTCCAATATTTTTAGTATCTGAACATGCCAGGTCTTTCGCGGACGCCCTCCATTTCTGTTGCCTTCAACACTCGCCCCATATATTTTATTAACCATCCTTTCCTCGCTCGCACGCTATAGGACCAAACCATCTCATCACTTCTTTCTTTATTCTGTCTGCCACACTAGGGCCAGCATTACATTAACTTCTAATTTGTTCATTTCTCACCATTATTTCTCATAATTGTATCCTTATAAAGGGGCCATAGGCCTTGAAACATGTTGATATTTTCAATATGAAAAAGTGGTGAAAACTAAGTTTATAACTAACTTACCATCACACCGTTTCCCCGTGGGGGTAGGCAGAGAGGATAGAGTGCCATACTCTTCTGTCCTGACATACAAATTTCGCTTCGTCTACATTCATACATCTTCGCATGCAAGCTCGACGGTTGTTCAGGCTTCTAACAGGACCATCTTCCAGTATCTGGTTAATCTGGTCATGCCACGTCTTCCGTGGTCGCTTTCTGGCGCCGTCAACACTCGCATCATATATCTTTCTTACCATTCTTTCCTCATTCATTCGCTCAACATGCCCAAACCACCTGAGCGACCCTATTTTTATTCTATGTATTATGCTACGATCAACTTTACATTCATTCTTAATATCTTCTTTACTCTATCATACATGGATTTACCCCACATACGTCTAAGGGACCTCATCTCCACTGCATTCAATCTACTTTCGTTCCTCTTCTGCCAGCTCCAGGCTTCACTTCCATACATTAGTGTCGGTACCAGAACTCCATTATGTACCGCTAGTTTTGCCTCTAAATTTATATTATTAATTATATTAATAATTTCATCACAAAATTATTTTGCTATTTTTGAAGCAGCGAAAAATGAACAGTCTGGAATAACAGTGCACGGACGTTATTGGTTGGCTAAAATCCGGTCACAGCGCCCCGGCACGGTTGTTTTATAACCATTTTCTAGAAAACAGGTGCCGCCTAGCTATTCCCCGCTGCCCCGCTATGCCAAGCCACCCCATCGCACCCCCCTCTCCCCAATACATTTCGAAATATTGAACATTTATTATATAATTTCTTGTTTTCGTTCTTCTCCTCTTTAAAAATATTTCGATTAGTTTTCAGTCCTCGTGAACGGATCCAATAGCTATAAGGAGCTCTCAGCGATAAAACTATGGTCGGCTTTAGGAGACTTCATTTATTTCCACTCCTTTTCTTGAGAATTTTCTTGAGCATTTGTTTCGCGATTATATTGAAAATGAATATAATTGAAAATGAAACGAAATAGAATTTCTGGAAAGCATCAAGTTGTGAACAAGGTGAATGAGTTAGTAATTGAGTTCTGCTAATGGTTTAAATTTTCTCTGGGTTTTTTAAGTTAATCACTAATGTTATATGGGTAAGAAATACTATATAACCAAAAAAAATATAGTTCTAGTATCTTCTGCATTCACAATTTGTTTACGTTATAGAGCTGTCTGATTGATTGAATTCATTAATTTCAAACCTGTGAAACTTAAAATGTCAACATTGACGGTATTATAATTTTATACAATAACTATCAAGATGCCAAAACAGCAATATTGCTATTTTCAGAATATGATTGAATATTCTTAAGGATGCCCCCTTGCCCTATGCGATGTCTTAAATGCTAAATATGGTTGGTTGAAAAATTCAAACCCACAATTCATACACAATTATTTGTAAAATAAATAATTTTCTAATTCGCTGTATTAGAGCATATTTATTTCACCCGGAGTGCCATTTATCGATCCATTAGGGCAGAGGTACCCACCTAATTATAATCTGTCATTCTCTTTGGCACCTGCCGCTTTGAAGTTTTTCTATGGTTTTCAGAGCTGTCAAGTGGGAAAAATGACTTACTTTCCCGAACAATCGCGATACTTGATATTTTCTTACAGCTTTATGAAACTCCGGATATCCAGCCTTTTGTAACAATATGTAAAATATATTGTACTGAATATACAATGTAAATGTCAATCTTTACAATCACTCGAGATGAAAGTTTCTTTATGGACAGGCCAGCTCGGAGGTATAGATATATATATATATATATATATATATATATATATATATATATGTGTGTGTGTGTGTGTAAGTGTAATATGTTATGCACAACAAACAGACAAACAATGTTCTTATGCCTCTTACCTAAGTTAACACCATTTCAGGGCTGTGTGGCACATACATTACAATGGCGGTCTTCCCATGTTTCCCTCAGGGCTGGAGGTGACAGTTCACGCAATAGAGAATTCGATTAATAAAATAGATGATATCGCCGAGTTAAATAGCCTCGAGTGATGTATGGCCCACCAACAAAAGAAACTGGAAATTATCTGCCATCTATAGGTACCTACCGCAAGCAGAACGGCGTAATCATTCTCACTATTGTTGGGAAACTGTTGTCGCCTTAGGGCGGACGATGGCGTTGTCGACAATGTTACCAACCTAATGTGGGAAGAAATTTAAGGGCTTACCTTAAGGGAAAAGAAGGTTTCACCTACCAGATGAACGAACCAGACAACAAAATGCGGCTACTGTTACCAATGTTAAAGTTGCATCAATTTTGTTAATTTTCTTCCCTAGCTTAATAAAATGTCCAGATTACATAAATGATGTAAAATTTTGTCGCAAGCAAGTTTAAAAACAGTTATTTTAAGTTTAAAAATAATACATTTTTGACACTTCACGCCATAGATGCCCATACAAATTATATATTTTTGCTATTTTATTCATAGAAAATCAGCCTTTTAATCATTGAATAATTGTCTATAGTTCGCGTATCGTATAAATAAAATGGCTGGTCTGTCAAACTTACTAAGGAAATCATTACGATTTTTAAATTGGAATAACTGCTTTTAAGCTTGCTTGCGACAAAAATTTACATCATTTATGTAATCAGGACCCTTTATTACGCTAGGCAAAAAAATTTAACAAAATTAATGCAACTTTAACATTGAAATTTGTTGTTCCCAAAAAGCAATAGGGTCTACGCATATTTTGTAGGAACATAAAAAATAAAAGAGAATATTCTGTGAGAGAAAAATTGCATGTTCAGGATTATAAATTCTGCAGCGATTTGAATTTTGCATATTTAATCCCGCATAAATACGCTCCATTGATTTATAGCACGTATTGATGACGTTTGTAGGGAAAAATTCAAATAAGTTCATAAATCTTGAACAAAACGAATATTACATACTGATATTTAAATGAAAGCTTTATATAAAGTTTGTTATTTTTCAAATTAATGGTCACGTCTAACCATAAAGTTAAAGCTGTAAGCATCTTAATTATAAATTATCCTTTTCAAACTTTAAAGGTCAGAAATAAGCTGAAGTTTGACGACACAACATTTTGGAATAATTTGGAATAATAATTACGTGAAATGTAAATATTTAAGACGAGGCGTCTTCGATCGTCCACTTTAACGAATGGCATAGCGTTTCAGATTCACGAGATTATTGTTATTTAATATTAAAAACCTGTTCCAGCCTTGGCTATTTATACTAATAATCAGCTAGATTTTCGTATGATGGAAACCGTGGAATAATATTTTTTGAAATATAGAAAAAATTTTGAAAAAAAATAAATTTAGCGCAAAATACCATCACTTTTACTTTTTAATCAGTGCCATTGGTAAACATTATCTTTTTTTCTAGTTCTCCAGATGATCCAAATAAAATAGCGCTGTTGATAGAAATAAAAGCTGCAATCGATAGACCTGATTGAAACGCCCTTTGTGACCACATTAGAGACAAAATGGTAGATAAGATTCATTAACTAAATACGAGATCATACAGGATCATTTTTTCGTAAAAGTTTGAATAAAATATGATAAAAACATGTAGCGTTATCATGTTCACAAAATTTTCTATATCCCATGTACACGAATATGTATCTAAACTTTATAACCATAAACTTTATAACAAGTGACAATTTCGATGTCTCCTAATCATGATCGAAGAAGCGAATTAAAATTTTCCGAATAAAAACATACTCTCACTAGATGCTAAAAACTCGATTATGCTCATAGTGAAGGGTTTCCCAACACTCTGAACATTCGGAATCAATTTAAAAGAACCGGAAGGGTCTGGAATACACAGGATTATACCAGAACATTCGCGAAACAACGATCTCTATATAAACGAGCGGCGTCATTACTGCGCAACAGTATTTATTTTGACAACGGTCTAATGCCATAGAAGTTGTTGCAGACAGAGGACGATATCACAGACTACGACGCGATTGACATTGACCTATGTGAGGAATTCTCGATGGCAAATCAGTGCGATTAAAGACTGCATAATAAAGTGTTCCAAGACGAGCCACTATTCTAAAAGACGAATATAAAGTTTTCTATAGATTATTAGAATATTCTCGAGTTACTAGTGCGAAAATAGTTTAATAATAAATAGCCGCGATCCCGTGAAAGTGTATTAGGAAAAAAGCGAAACCAAATAATATTATACTTATTTGAGAGAATATTATGATATTTTTGAATTTCAGCATAATATTATTAGTTGTGATAGGAATATTACGAAATACGTTTTAATTAGAGCAATTTTCTTTAATTTACAAAGTCAAAAAAAAATTTATTAACATTTCACACACTTATTATCCAATTTCTTAATTCACACCGATTATCTCTAGTAACTTGTCTGTGGAACACTTTTTATTACGCTGCTTCTATCGCATCGCACTTTCGCGAATATTCCGCTCAAACTTCGCACGAATTTTATTTTTATTTATTTTGTAAAAAAACTGTATACGTACCTACTGCTTATTTCAAAGCTCTGTATACTGCCACTGAGCTTTCTGCAGGGAACTTCTATCTGCTCTACCAAATAGTATTAAAAGTCGTCAAATTTATTAATGCTCAGTATTTTTTGCAGCAAGTACCGGTCAGAGATGACGGGTTTGGTAATCTGTCTTATCTCTACCACCCCCACCCTTCACCTTTGGCACAACGTCCGCCCCTCCGTCATAAAGTAACATTTTCCCGATCGTCAGCTTCGCAATCCCCGATATTTTTTACAGCCGAGCTTTTCCCCGTCGCTGAACGCTCAAATAACTCACAATGTAGGCGGATGTATTAAACATATTGAAAATTATTTCGGGATATCGGGAAGAATCGTGATAAGATTGGAGACCGACGTGTGCTATTTTATATTCATTCCATCAGCCGATTAAAATAATTAAGGGATTCCGTGTCCATTGCAATTCACTAGGCCTTTTTTAATTTCATTAATATAAGTCGGAGATCTGGTTTTCAGTATTATTAGGCAGACAAATTAATTATCGGCCTTTTTGTAAAAAATTCAATTACATTTTAATCTGCGAATTAATCTCCGTCAGAATCTATTCATTTTTGCCATGTCGGTAAAAAGACGACGGATTTGAATCCATAACGTCGGTAATGCTTTTATCGACATCCAGTCATTTTGAAATGCAAATCGACTAAGTGGTATTAAAGATATCGAAACAAGTTGCAAATGTTTAATATTTTCCTTTGACAATTGAGGGGTAGAAAAGCAAAGACAGCTATATCCCACTAGGTGTTTCTGAGATAAATATAAAAAATCTGTCACTAATCGAGGAAAATTCTCTAGAAGCTATGAAACCTACATCTTATCGGAAATAAGTTTTTAAAAATAATTGTCTTTTCAGTTTTCCTTTTATATAGGTACGTGTATAAATAAATATTTAACTTTTTAATATGGCTATTTCTGTGTTTGCTAAAAAAGTGGAAATTGCTGTTATTGCTATTTACTTAATTTGATATTGCCGCCTTTGCTATGATGTTTCAATCTAAAATCAACATCAATACTCTCTTCAGTATGAAGCGGCCATTTTGTCACGTGACACTTTCTTGGGGGTTGATAGATTGAAGTGGATATTTCTGCCTTTGCTTTTAATAGTGATTTGGATACATAACTTTAAAAGGGATAGACCAAAATTTCCTATAAAATCTCTAATTCAGTAGGTATATTCTAAATTATAAATCCTCGAATTCAAAACATTTCTTTGATTTTATTTGGAAATTGCTGCCCACGCTTTTATACCCATCACTTTTAAAATAAATTCCTTTATTTTATTATTTTTATTCATTCTTGTTATATTAACACTTGAAAAAATATTCTAATGCTCAAAAATAAACAAAGGTTGAGATATTTAATTACGCTTTTTTTACTTGGGCGGGCACCGAATAATTACACTTTCGTCACGATCGCCGAAATTGATTGGACTCTCCGAGTTTGTCAATAGGATAAAATGGTTCAGTTACATTTTATAATAAAATAACAAAATAACAATGAACACTGAAAACGTGATTGACTGAAAGTAAAACGATTTATACGTAGAAAGGAAATTTGTCCTTATCAGGTAACGTTATTTCATTCCTCTACGTTTTCTCCAGATTACTTATTTTATTATGGAATGTACCAAGGATAAAAAGCACAAAAATGAAAATCTAATTTATTTCTCGGAAAAGGAGCCTGCAAAGCTTTTCCGAAAAATACTCCATAAACTTTTGATTACAATCAATGGTGAGCGGTAAAAAACTTCGAAGTTCGAAGGAAGGTTTTGAGTTGAAATATTGTACTTTTGACACTTGGAATGTGGTAAAGAAAAAATTGTTTTACCGGCTTACACATTTTCTTTCTATTTTCCATATGGTGCTACTATAAAAGTTTACAATAAAGAAGGAAGGAGACCAAGTTTTACTTCCAAATCTCAAACCTAAATTTTGATTTGACGGATTTTATTAATAATTCTTCCCGTCATTTTTATATTGTTTATTAAAAGAACGCTTCGATCATATTTTTTGGCGGAGATATACCTCTTAGCATGCATAAATGTAGGTATATTTTATGTATCCGTTAAGTATTACATTATTATTAAAATTAAAATATGATTGTAACGATTCACACGGTATGTCAGGTACCTAAAAAAAATGCTACATCTATGTCAAATGAAAACTACCATATCCATTTCTAATGATATAACTATATCTGTACATAATGAAAAACCATATATCTCTCCATATATTATGGAAAAAATTAATGCGGACACAATGGAAAATTTTGAGGCGTACCTTGTAGGTATTGTAAAAGATAAGTAGGTACTACCTATCTTTGGGCCGGCTTTAGAAAATGAATTTAAGCGTTGACGCTACAAAAATGATCTGTTTACTTTGTATGATGAGCTGTATACATACTTTGTATAATGGACGCCTCAAGGTTTATTAAAATAGGAAAACTTCGGTGGTCGCCCATGTGTAGAGGATGACCGAATAACAACAAAATGCGGGAGCTTAGGAAATCTTCCAAGATATCTGCTTTAGAAATTCATGACTGGAAAGAAACAGTTCATAATAGGGATCAATTCAGGAAAATTCTTGAGGAGATCGAGATAAACCAGGGGTTTTACAGTCAATATACGCAGGAATTAGCGATATGGTAAAGCAACTAAAGGTAATGACAAGTAGGCAACAATAATGCAAAATTTTTTCGTCTTGATATATAAATTAAGTTCCATTATACATGCATAAAATATGAAATACAATTCCGAGGTCCACACTTATCCTACGAGAAGTAGCGGGGATTTTAGGCTTCCACAAACAAAACTGGCAGGAACACGAAATAGTCTGTAGGTACTATAAAGGTCTTAAATTGTTCAATGAACTGCCAGCAAATGTGAAAGAAGTAAATATCGTAGTCTCACTACTTTTCTAAGGTTAAGTGCAAAATATTTGAAAACTAAGTTGAATGTGTGTTCATGCTATGTTGTTTATGATATATGTTTTGGGATATTTATGTTTAAGTGCTACTAAAATGTGTACTTTTTACAACTAAATAAAAACATATACAATATAATACAATACAATAATGATGATGATAATTATAAAGCACAATTATAATAATATTTTGTTTATATATTATACAACCAAAATCAATTTAAAAAAATATATATTCATTGTATTATTTGTATATATCTACTTCTTTTATTTGATTAATTACACCAACATGTTTCAGAAAAACCTTTCCATCGTCAGGGTGTTATGTACATGTCAAAATATCAGAATGAAATGTATTTTGTTTCTTGTTTTTTTAAATTAACTAATAGCCCAATTACAATTTTTTTTCCAATAATTGCGAGTAATCAAGAACTTCAGTGATAATATGTAAAAATAATTTTTCAAATAATTTAGAAAAACAAGAAACAAAAGACATTTCATTCTGATATTTTGACAGTTATACAACACCCTGACGATGAAAAGATTTTTCTGAAACATGTTGGTGTAATTAATCAAATAAAAGAAGTAGATATATACAAATAATACAATAAATATTTTTTTAAATGTCAATCTACAATGTTGCTGAATCAATTGAAAAAAAATTGTTTATAAAAAAGAAAAATAAGTATTCAACACACTTCACATGGTTTTAAAAGAAATAGCCGAGGGCGAAAAGAGGTCGTCACTTAAGGGCGAGGGAGAGAAAGGAACCTACCTACTGGAACTTTAAGGTTAAGGGTTGGGTGACGTGTTGAGTTGTGTACATGGATGAAAAAACTTTATTTTTTATAACGGCCTCAGATCACGTGCAGGAACCATTTCACAAATTCTAAATTGCGCTTCTCCGCAGTTCTATTTTAAATTTACAATTTATATTACATCCCGATTAAATTCGCCGCGGCCGAATGTAAATGACAATGTGGCTGACGGTTTTCATGCGGCTTTTTACTGTTCTTAGCTGAATAAAGATGAGCGTCTACCGCACTTGGAAAATGCGCGAAATGTTCCAAATTTATTGGGCGGGTTACTTTGTCTGTCTTAACCCGATATTACACAGATCTATAGGGCGACTCGCATACCGCCAGAGGGCCGTTCGGGTGAATAACTTAGCTTGTTCGCGATCCTACACACTTCTCCTCGGCAGACAGGTATACAACAGTCCTACAACCCAAATCTCTCCTGAAGTGTATTCTATGAAATGTCACGTTTAAGGCTCCCAAAAGGGGTGATTGAATGACCCGAATTCGAGATGAATCAAAATGACAAATGTTCACGGTGAAAAAGTGATGCGGTGATAAAAATTCTTGTTGCCTCAAAGGAGAAAATCGCGTTTCAAACGCATGTATCATACAACAGTTATGTTTTCTGGTTCACCCCGCCCCAGTTAGTATTGTATTTATTTATTTAGAAAAAATTATATAACTTCTTTTTCAAAGACAGCAAAATAATTTTGTGGAGACATTACTAATATAATTAATAAAAATAAACTTAGTTTTCACCACTTTTGTATTGAAAAATATCAACATGTTTTAGAGCCCATGGCCCCTTCGTCAGGATACAATTGTAAACTAACAAAATTAAATTACAAAAGGCAATCTAAATATTTTAAAAATTTATATATGGGAAATGAATAATAATAAAATACCTACTTAACATAAAAATAAATTTATAAGTTAATTTGTAAAAAGGACCAGGTTATTCATAATATTCAATTTACTATTAAAACTTTTTCTTATTTCAAAAATTTATTATTATTCTGTTTAATTTGTATTTAAAATTTGTAAACCTTTATTAATATTAAAAGAATGATCCATAGCCAAAATATGGTTAGCAAATTCGGAATAATTATTGCTATTTAAACAAGTGTTCCTTAACTCTAACTTCAAAATTTCTACGTGTTTTTCCTATATAAAAATAATCACAATCAAAATAATCAAATCAATTTACAAATCTCTATATATTGTTTAAAAATATATGCTGGTACATGATAGGAGTCAAAAATTGAAAATATTGATTTTCAAGCGTATTCTAGTAGATATGTTTAATAATTCTAAAGAATATCATATATACGTTAAAAGGAATATTGCTAAAAAACTCAACTTTATAAAAAATAAAATATAGAAGTATCATTACTAGTTACGAAAGCTGTGTACACTAACTTGTTAAAGAGAAAAAAATCAACAGGTGTCTCTTCTCTTCTAGAGACCATAGTAATGTATGAAAGGTTCTTGTTTCGAACATATTTATAGAACTTTCAAAATTTGATATTGTGTGGATGTCCTTACGATGGAATTGGTGAACGTCGCATTGTGTAGTGTGATCACTTCATCAGCTCACACAGGTTGTAGCCGTGAGCCACCGTATAAGAGACTTCCATCCACTTTTTTCATATATAAATTAGCTTCGGTTCTGTGCGACTTCTTCAATTTTTTAATTGATCATCCCTCTGTAGACCAAATCCAGTAACTGTGTACTTAAAACATAATTTCATATAAAAATATTGTTTATAATTAATTTGTTTTGACCTCTTTAAATATCATCTGAATTTTATTTCATTTTTTATTATTATATTTATTCCTCGTTGGTGTCCACAAAGATTGGCTCGTGAATCTTCTTATTTTTCTGTTTCTTCTGTCCGTTTTACTTAAAAGATCACGTGCCCAAGATCGACTCTCAGCTATCATTCTGTCTTTTAGATGGTCTGCCTACTTTTCGTCCGCTCGCTGGCCTCTATCCGGTCCATCGCCATCTTGTCTTTGCGGTGTCTACAGTATCGTCTTCTGCCTCTGCCCTCTCCCACAATTTTACTTCACATCTTCACATCGCATGTCATTTCTTCGCTTCAAAGCGAAACTCATCACGAAACACCCAGGCTTGAGTGAATCACACAGATTAAATTGTTACCTCGCCGGGAATCGGACCCAGAACCCTCGGTGTGAGGAGCCAGTGTCATGCTCACTACGAGGGCCGCCAAATTCGCGTTCCTCTTATAACAGTGTTTTTCCTACGATGGAGTAATAAATTCTCATTTCCGGCATTCTTAAAACTCGTAACAACGTTGTTACACGCACAACTCACTCGCGATTTTCGCAAAGAAATTTCAGAATTTTCAAAAATTACACACATACTCTGTTAACTCTTAATTCTATGTATATAAATGTATGAATAATCAATAGGTTATATTATATTATATTATACAAATTATTAATCTTTCCAATTTTATAGACAATAATATAAGTGTAACAGAATACGTAATAGAACTCAAGGAACAAAATTATTTCAATTAGGATAAATTATAGATGTCTCATAGAGACGAAGCTATTTATAAGGGATAGTATGTATTGACGTCTTTTTGAGCATCTATAGAACTTACGACGTGTCATAATCTGACTGATGTAATCACTTTACACAAATAGCGCTCACTGATTCCACTCACGACCGATCACACACACACATCTATCAAATTTAGTAAATTCGCTTACTTTGTTTAATATAACTACGCTATCGCCATCTATGGTTGAAATTTGTCATTCCCCATGAAACCATATAAAGACGTCGCCGCTGATAAATGTGACTTCTATCATCATTATGATAATGATCCTTCTGGGGACAAAATCCAGTAATTTTATTCTTAAAAATTTTAACACACTCAAAAGATATTAAAAATATTTCAATCTTGATGTATTGAGAAATTTGTTCGGTTTTTACATGGTATCTGCTTTTCTTACCTATCTTATTATATTTATTTTTAGATTACTATGCATTTTGTTACCCCAGATATTGAAATAAAAGTTTGGTTTTGTCAGATTGTATTTCGGAAAAATGCCGGCAGCTACTTTTACCTTGTTTTTTCTCCATCAGCGGTACATTTTTTTTAAATAAACGTATAGAGCAGCGAATGAATATTTTCAAATACATCCATCCCCCGATATAATCATTAAATGTGTCCACATCGTATGTTTACCGTCGATAAAAACGTCTACTTTCCCAGTATTATTTTTTACACGAAACGACATAAACGAAACAGAACTGTTAACTCCCCGAATCGGATCGTAACCACTCAATGGGCGGGCGAATTTCAATTTTTCACGGCACATTTTCAAATAACAATATTTTTAAATTCTCGTCTCCGGGTATTTTCCCGAAATGGTTCAACAAATGTTTGTATCTATCTCGTGCCGAATTTTCATCACGCCGTATATATCGGTTAACTGCGAACCGCAAGCATCGTCAACTGGAGCCCCATCCCCTATCCGATTGAAGTATCCACCCTCTGGATGAGTGCGAGGGGTGGATTTCGAATATGCCTATTTTGTTTGCGTTGATAAGAGTTACGCATCGCGCGTCGATAAAATAGTGATCCGTTTAACCCTAGAAGACTGGAATATTTTTCTACGCGGTGACTTTTTATTATTCGACTACTTTTAGTCATATTTTATCAATTTGTATATAAACCTCAACATACATATATATATCGTCGTGGACTTTTTTATAGAACTTTTTGAATTCTACAACTTCTCTATAGAAAGCATTTAAATATCTCTTACCGTTAAGGCAGCGTTCGTAAAAAACGCATCGCTTGACCATTTTTTCGTCAACTTTAGTTGTAAAATTGGTCACCACGGAAAGCCCTTTTCTTTTAACGGAATAATATATAACTTATTTTTACCCTGAAAGTCCATTCTAAATATTGGTGAAAGAATTCTTGAAATCACATGAATAGTTTTGGATATTACCTCATACATCCAAACTTTGCCTCTTTATATTAATTTATATTAGTATAGTTATCAACAACTAACAAATATATCGTATTTTGAAAATGGCGGTACTTACCATCTTGACACAACCGTTTCTTTCAACTTCCAGTTGGTGACTGAGTTGACACGAAGAATTAACGCAATACACTCAATAGTTCGAAAGAGAAAGCAACAAATGTTTGCTGTCTTAATCAAAATGACTAACAGTAGTCCTCTAGGGTTAAATTTCTGCACCAGACGCACTACGTTAAGGCAAAGTGAGCCAAATTCACAATTTTTTCATCACAATTTTGTATATCATTTAAAATGTATTCATCAGGTCCCGTATATTTTGAATACTGATATCTTTTTAAAATTACACAAACTTAATTATTTGATCAATTAATAAATTACTAAAGCTACGATGTTTTAAAAATTAAGAAAATAGCTCCACTTTGTTGGCCTTTTTTTCGATAATATTACAAAGTAAACGATTATCGTAAATTTATTAAAATTATTGTAAATTCTGTCAGTTTTTTTTGTTACAATTTACGTTTTTAAACACTGTTTTTAAAAAATATTTTATTTGTGTGATTTTTCAACCCTTTTTACATAGTTGACATCTTTTTTACTGACGATCGCCTTAAGGGTGGCGTCGTTGATGTGTAAGCATCCTAGCTTGCGCCTTCCCAAAACATTTTATAATATTGTAATATCGGAATACTTTATGACGAAAAAATACGTTAGTTCTCATTGCAACTGTATATACATATTTTATTCAGTACCTACCCATAAACGTAAAACTTACATTTTGATACTTCAGAAATTCATATGCTCGGAAACACGTATTCAAAAATTAAAATACGTCCTTTCATGTCCCGATAGTTAGGTACAGTATTTTTTAATCCGAACCTTTCCAAGAATTTGATTAAAAAAGCGTAATATAAATATAATAAAAATGTATTCCTTATTTTCCAGTGAATTGTACACGTCAACACACGCGCGATTACCGTACATGACCACGAGAGTACGAATTGTTCTCCCACGATTTTTTTAGAGCTGACAACCACCCTTAAAGAAATGGATGAGAGATATAAGCGGGAACGGAAGTTAACGAAGGGAAACGATCGAGTGATTCATTCAAATGCACGGCTCACAAATTAGATTTATGGTTGAATATGGAACATTAAACTGACAGTCGGGGCTCCGAATCAATGAACGGTTCCCACAATCGTGTGGCGCCAAACTTAATATATTTTTCACTGTAACAAGAGGCAAATTATATAAAACATTCTAATAGAGCAGTCGTGCATCTTCTATGGTTGCATTCGTTGATAATTTTCCTTCCGTGTGATGAATTATCTGTGGCGGGTGCGCAGAAGCACGTCAATTAAAAAAAAATTAAGACAGAAAAACAAGCGAATAAGTGATTTTAAAGGGCTTATGTATTTACCTTTCTATGGTTTTTTAGCTGGTTTTTTACCGGTTTGTGTGAATCGGTTGTAAAAATCATCAAAATTAAGAAAAATACCAAATAAAAAAGTACTTAACTGTAATTAATTATCCCAAGAAACCAAAGAATTTGTAGATCGATTATCACACTCGTATTGCGTCCAGTTGACAGATGCACTTAGTAAGCAGAGATGTTTACTAAGTGCATC
Source organism: Agrypnia vestita (assembly GCA_016648135.1). Taxonomy (NCBI): domain Eukaryota; kingdom Metazoa; phylum Arthropoda; class Insecta; order Trichoptera; family Phryganeidae; genus Agrypnia; species Agrypnia vestita. The sequence goes on from JADDOH010004057.1 coordinate 143,976, forward strand.
TGTCCTTACTAAGTGTATATGCCCATAGAAGTCTAACAAAAATTTGATTTGTGAATATTCTTCAACATTGATGCCATTACAATATTATACAAGAATAGCAATGTTGCTATTTTCAAAATACGGCCGATTGTTTATGAATGGTAAAATAAATAGTGATGACAAGTTACCTTCAGTTGACTGAACTATCGTTCATTGTGTCGTTCAGTTGACTAAACTATTGTTCAACGTGTCGTTCATTCAAATGAATTGCTCACTTTCAATCGTTAATTTTAACTATAGATTTTCAATCAACTGAACTGTCGTTATTCATTTGCCCACTAATTTTTCTTTCTAATTGGAGGGTGGGATTTGGATCAGCATTTTGTCCACTGGAAATTATTAATTATTTCTGAAAGGAGTTCAACGAGACATTTATCCACCAACATTTTTTCTGACGGGAGTGGGGTTAACTAATGAACTAATTGTGAAACTAATGAACTGTTGTCCATGAAAGTGAACTGAACAACCCGTCTCTAAAAGACTAATTGTGAAAACTTAAATATATTTTTTATTATTATTACTTTACATTATATTACATTACATTACATACATTACAAAATTATTATTAATTTATTTTAACAGTTATGTAGGTATTACACATTTATAGATGAATATTACACATTTATCATACACAACAATAGAAGTTTAAATAAACACAAACAGCATAAAGCCAATGGATAACAGTTGACATTATATTAAGTGACTTTAAAAAAATCTGCTATATTGGCATAATGTAAAATAAAAATCTACCAGTGTTTTATTATATTATATACTTATTAAAAACAATAAAAATAATAATTTTTAATATGCTCAAGAACGAAAAGTGATGACCAAAAAAACTATACATACAAAATAAAGTAAGTTTGGAATCTATTTTGAAAAAATTCTGAAACGGGTTGTTTGGGCAGTAGGATAGTAAATATTTAAAAAACCTAACCCATAAAAAGTTTTTATTAAAATCCCTTTCTCATTTACTAGTTGAAACAGTTTTGGCGCTTACCCCACGTATTGGGCTTGAGTCGGGCGACGCTACGAAAGGTAGTAATAAAAATTTTCTAAAAATCCAAAATTATACTATATTTATAAAAAAAAAATAATGAAAATTTGTTAGATCATTTTTATCGATGCCACGAGTCTGGCTGCAAAGTTTCAGCTCGATTGGATCAGGAGAAAAAGGTTAAAAATCGATCCAAAGTTTATTCGACAGACAAGCGAGCAGACGCTACGAGTTAAAAGAAAGGGAGTAAAAAAATAATACATTTTTGCATTTTCACCAATCAAACAATCCGTTTTCGCAAAAATCTATGCCTAAACTTTTACTATTACTACTCAAACCGTTATTCAAACACTCGGCCATTAGTATTTTATTTGATATCTTCTGAACCGATCGCGTTCTACAATCTTTGAGTTAACATATTCACTGCAAAAAATTGGATAACATGGCGATGGCGATCGTAGAAAAAATTAAGGATATTCAAAAAGTGACCCTCAGAATCCTCTTCGAGATCCCAGTGAACTTTCATGACTTTCTCTTTCATCTGCACTTTCATGTCGCTCCATGACTTGAAACAACATACCAATTTTAGCAGGCAGACTCGTGGCGTCGATAAATACAAAGCACCTTGCCCTCAGGCTTAAAAACTCCAAAGTCAATGTCAGAACTTAAAAAGTGGTTAATAGAAAACGACATTAGTTATTTATGAACTATATGTGTTTTATTATGATAATGACTTTGAATAATTAGTGATGTTTATATTTATATATATTTCTCTTTCTTTTTCCTTAATTTAAGCTATATATATATTTTCAATTTGCTATTTTCTTTATTTATTGCTCTTTTCTTAATTTGCTTAAAATTTTTAACTTTGTACTGAAAATTTATTTTAAGTTGTTTATTGTACTTAATTGTTTTCGTTTTTTATCTCTTATGTTTATAAAGTGAATAATATTCTGTAATACTGTAACTTACAATTGTAAAAATGAACCTACAGACACGCGTCTTTTTAGTCATTTTGTGGAACTAAATATTATAAAATGTAATGAAAATAAATAGAAAAAAAAAAAAAATCACACATACAAACATTTTTATTAGTGTAGAATGTAAATATGTTCTATGCCTTGACATGCTTCCATAGAAATTTAATGATTTTCTGTATCTAGGAAGGTTCTATCTAAAGGTTTAGAATGTAAAAAGCTTTGTTGGATTGATTGGAAATTGATGTCTATTGTATACCAAATACAATATATTCAATGGAAAATAAAATTGGTTTCGATGGGTAGGAAGCTGAGGAATTTATTTATTGAAAATGTGTAGTTGAACTCACTCTCGACCATTTTCTACAATATTTTCTGGCACCGCGAACAGTTTGTTAGAACAGTGTAGAAGCTTGCTTATTAGCTGGCTCCACAATTCTATTCGATTCTGTTGCGAAAATGAAGAAATAATCTTTCCGGTAATAAGTTGCGGATTCTTTTCCATAAATTTTACCATTATTTCCGCTTGAAATGAATTTAGCTTCACTCTACTCATTATCGTAATTTGAGATTATAATAACGCAAGACAGTTCTAAAAATAACATAAGTAAAACCAAATGAATACTTAAAAAACGCTTGCTTAAAAATCTGTCGAACATAAGCAATGAAAAGGATTTTAGTGTTTGTTAAATATGGTTAAATAAATCTTTATAACGCGACGATTTCATCTGATCTAAAGAAATGTCAGTTGGCATCATAGATAAATAATAATAGTGGGCATTTGATACGTTGACAGGAAAATGTTATGTGTTGCTACATTTTCTCTCGTTTTCGATACCTATTACGTATTAGGAAATACCGGGGTAAGTTTTACCAATTAAAATTTCGGGTTCACTGAGTACGGTTGTAATATTTTGACAACTTCTTATAGAAACTTTATAACGATAGCTTGATTAAAATTAAGTACTCTTAAAGCATCTGTGTTTCTACTGTTTGTATAAAAATACTATTTGTACAAAAACGGACAATACTTATACGTTCCTTGATACTATGATTAGGGTAGACAAGGGAGGTATAAAACGATGAAAGGTAAAATGTTACAACTATACAGTTTTACTTCAAATATTAGTTATTTTACATATTATTTTCTATATTCTAAATAGCACATTTGCTTAAGTGGGCCGTATTTTAGCCAATGGCTAGGTGCGCCCTGTCTTTACGAGAAATATAAAAGTTTACCCATAAAACTTATTAAGCATGCCGTAGTATCCTAATGCAAGCAGGCGAATGAATATATTTTCTAATAAAGAGTAAAAGTATGTTGGTACCTACCGAAAATTGTTTTGGCAAATTCAACTTTTTAGAGCCCTCGGCATTATTTAATTTGTATTTCTTTCATAATTTATTATACGGAGAACTACGTAAAAATACTTCGTATTTGCTTTCTTATTGCATTGTAAAAATACATCATTTCGACGAAATTTTCGTACATGGAATTTTACTCATACTTTGTTATTTTTTCTGCAAGCCAACACAAAATATTTAAACTTTTCGCAATACTGTACACTGTAAATAAAAATGTATTTAAAAGATAGGTAAAATAAATAACATCGGCAGAACGGCACTATTTGGCTTAGGGGATAGTACAAAATAAACCCAATTGCTTCTAGAAACTTATTTATAGACTTATTGTAAAGGTTATGAAATACCTACTAAATGGCTGATCTAAAGGTCATCTGTGTATAGTTTTCTGGGATATTCTGCCATGTGTATGTGACCTCTCTGACCGACGTTTCGGATCCCATTGCAGGTAAATCATCATGGCCAATGTCAGTCCTGATGATGAACCCTGCAATGGGATCCGAAACGTCGGCCAGAGAGGTCACATATACACGGCAGAAAATCCCATAAAACTATACACGGAAATTCTGAACGGCCGTGAAAACCTAAGGACATTTTTAATCTAATGTCAATATGTCAACGCTCCCAGAGGTTTTGTAGGACTCGTGCAAAAATAATTCTTAATATATTTATTTATATCTCATTTGCTCTACCATATAAAGGGAAGACAGATGGTAACAGAATGCTCTCAGCGGTTGACCTATACACCGAAAATTTTGTTGCATAAATTTAATGTTTTAAGGTCTCATTGAGTTAGCCTTTCCTATACTAATAAATGGTTTATTTAAAAGCAGTCGTGTAATCTTGTTACAATTCAATAAGAAGATTATGACACTAGGGATGGGAGGCAACAAAGTTGAAATTTGGCGCCGAAAGTCAATATTAATTATTAATTCCGAGCTGTCATGCCGAGGGATTACTTCAGAGGTGCCCTGTCAATTTGCCATTCGTTTTCGTCAAGATAAAATCAAATTTCCATTATCGGCACAGCTCGGCAGCGCGGACCGCCAGCTGACGAGCCAGTTGATCTCCTTTTGATTGCCGGCGTTTCTTCGTCTGATGAAAATTTAATTCTACCACTTTGGTCGATAAATTTCCCATCATTTTGTGATTTTTCGAGTGCGCTAACATTTCGTGTTCGTTAAAACGGGGATCTTATTTTATTTTTACCGTGATCATCCGTTAAGCTGTGTCCGTTTTACGGAATGTAGAGAATTGACTCGAACAAATGGCTGTTTTTAAAGTGACTTCCGAAGTGAAAAGTTGCAAAATAAATTACCAATCACAAAAGAGGAGAATTTGAAAACATCATTTAAAAGAATGTCTATGAAACGATAGATAAGTACAAAATTAACTATCCAATATTTATATGGGTAAAGAACAACAAACTATGTTCTTGATTAATTTAATTGGGCATATCAGATTTATACTAACAAGACTCATATCATCTCTCAGTAACTTGGGAATATTGAAAATATTATCAATATATTAGAAATATTCTGTTATACTTCTGTCTGAGAGAATACTGATAAGAGCACACTGGGGAATGAATAAACCTAGATGGAATCATATATCGTATAATATGTTACGGACAACTACTAAATTTGCTCAGTTATTGTAAATGACCAAAATTATGGGCCATTTCGCTCAATCATTTACATAAATGTTCGTTTTCAGTGGCGTTCACGTTTCAAATATTTTAAAATGAACCAACAATGCTATTGGCCAAGTGTAGGCTAGCAATGTGTAGAAAATGTGTTTAACAAAGAACATATTCAATTATTTATTTGTGTATTTTATCTTCATCATCAACACTACAATCTCTAACACAATTACGTCAAGTTTGATATCATATTTACGAATGACGACAGAGTAATATTAATTCTTAACAGATGATGAAACCATATTAAACCTAAGAGTCTTTTTACTCGATAAAAAATCACCCTCGCTTAAATCCTTGGTATGCTCCTATATGCTTCAAAGATACATGTAATAAAAGTACGATTGATATTTCTTATACATAATGTAATATAAGGAAGGTCTGTGTGTGGATTGAAATGATTTGAACTGAATTGAATTAATTTGAACAATGTCGGTGAACTGAGAAAAAGAAAGAGTAGCGTCAAGTTATGTTATAAAATAGTGACACACACTCAACAGCACGATGGTCTATTGTCGATGACAAAACACGTCTTTGGCCGGATATAATTATCAGTGTCCATAGTCCATAGATACTTCACCATAACATCTATCACTTTGTGAGAAAGGAGAGAGAATTCGTGAATATATTCGAATTATGTTTGTAACGATATTGGCCTATTCAAATAGACATTGCTGAAAAATTATACGAAAATATCTATCTGCTAAAGTTTATAATAAAGAGAAGCTTCACAAACCGTTAAATACTCTATAATTAAATATTTGCCGGATAAATAAGTACGGACGAGCTTTATTATTTTGCACGCGAGCGTGTAAAGCGGGCTTTATGTTATTTTGTTTAATGAGATGTCCAATCACAGACGCGGGCGTTAGCACCGAATCTGACCAATGAAACGCGTCTTTAGAGTTAGACTTTGACTTTTACACGGGAGTTGGAATCAAAGATGGCGCGAGAGAGGGACGATTGTTAGGCGTTACAAAAGAGAAAGCGGCACTTGAGTTTTCAGCTTGAAGGTCGGCGGAGGCTTTGTCGAGGAGAGTCAGGAAGGAAGATAATTTGGCTGGATTGAGGAAAAAGCCAGAGGTTGATAATAATTCAAAGAGAATTGGAACAGTGAACAGCTAAGCATTTTCAATATTATTTATTTCTATTGCCTTTTTCGTGTATTCAATTTAGAACTTTCTGGATCGTAACAATTATTAAAACATGTTGTGGATTGTTTTGTTACGTATTTTGGGCCTAGTGATAATTATTACTATACGCGCTTCGGATTTAATGTACAAGAAATCGTAATGTGGCGACTGTGAATTATTGCATAACGCTTATGAAATATATAATTCTGTCGCTGTTCATATGAAAAATCATTTAAATTCGATATTCATATATTACCAAAGATATAAAGGCTTTAAAATGGAATACCTTACTGACGAAAAGTGTTTCGTGTTTGTTTGTGGGTTTTAAAATTCAGTATAATTATGCATATTCAATGTCGCGAGGTTCGGAATGTACGAGAGGTTCTTCAGGGCGGATGTATTATTATGATAAAGAATGCTTTGTTATCTATACTGGCGATTGAATACACGGATTTCTATATGATTTGTATTGTTTGGAAATAATTGGGATCGGAGTATTTATGGGGTTTTGATATCACGATTGTCAGTGTGTTATAAATTCAAATCGTGCGAGGAATTTCCTACAAACAATATATTTTAAAAATGCATCTGGATTTTATATTTATTTTATTAAAACATGAATGTGTGGTTTATTTGAACTCGTTACATGTTTGTATTGCGTATCATTAGGCAATCGTTGAAAACACGATTTGTTCCTATCAAGTTCTTATAAAGACGTGTTTCGAATTGTATATATTCCTTAATTGCGATGGTTATTCATATGACATTGTTTATTCATTCAATATTAGATATTTGAGATGTTTCTACAACATTTTCCATTATTGTGGGCAGTTCGCGGTTTGATCTGGGGTAGTTAACCTTCGGTCTTCCGTAACCGTGATAGTTTTTCATATGACATTGTTTTATTCATTCAATATTAGATATTTGAAATGTTTTCTAGAACATTATTCACTATTGTGGGCAGTTCGCGGTGTGCTCAGGGGTAGTTAACCTTCGGTCTTCCGTAGCCGTGATAGTTTTCATATGACATTGTTTTATTCATTCAATATTAGATATTTGAAATGTTTTCTAGAACATTATTCACTATTGTGGGCAGTTCGCGGTGTGTTCAGGGGTGGTTAACCTTCGGCCATCCGTAATCGCGATAGTTATTCATATGACATTGTTTTTATTCATTCAATATTAGATATTTGAAATGTTTTCTACAACATTTTCCATTATTGTGGGCAGTTCGCGGTTTGTTCAGGGGTAGTTAACCGTCGGTCTTCCGTGATCACGTTATTTACTTATATGACAGATTGTTTTGCTTTGTTCGTTTAATATAAGTAATATCATATTTTTATGAGTTACCGTAATTATTTATCTATATGATTTTATTATTGAGAGTGATGCAACGAATACTACCTTCATGAATACGAATATCAGGCCTACTATTCGGTGAATACGAATGCGAATATTTCCACCAAGGTGGGGGAACTTGAACATACTTGTAAATATAATAACCTTGATGCAACGAATACTACTTTCATGAATACGAATATCAGGCCTACTAATCGGTGAATACGATTGCGAATATTTCCACCAAGGTGGGGGAACCTGAACATATTTGTAAATATAATAACCTTGATGCAACGAATACTACCTTCACGAATGCGAATGTTACGCCTACTATACGGTGAATACGAATGCGAATACTTCCACCAAGGTAGGGGAGAACGCAAGCATACTTGTAATTGTATTGTTTATGTCTGCTTGTGATATCACTGTACGGCGTGGATGAACTAGTTTTAAGGGGTTTATGTCCTGTATGTGCTTGGCGTAGAGGGAGTAGTCTTCTCGTTTCTAGGATTCTATACAGGTTTACAGGTGCTGATATTGAAATATATATACAAGGAAAACACTATTTTGGGAACCATTAACTGGATGGCAGATATTGAAGCACACATACACACAAGGAGGACGTTATGTTAAATACATGACTGGAAAGTTGTTATTGGAAAACACAGGCGTCCAGTCGGCGGGACGCAAGCATATCTGTAATTATATTGGTCATGTCTGCATGTGATATCATTGTACGGCGTAGATGAACTAGTTTTAAGGGGGTTTATGTCCTGTATGTGTTTGGCGTAGAGGGATTAGTTTTCTTGTTTCTAGGATCTAATACAGTTTTACAGGTGCTGATAATGAAATATATATATATATATATATATACAAGGAAAACACTATTTTGGGAATCACTAACTGGATGACAGATACTGCAGCACACATACACACAAGGAGGACGTTATGTTAAATACATGACTGGAAAGTTGTTATTGGAATACACAGGCGCCACTATAAGATATGGACAGTTTGCAGAGAACTTCAACTTCTGTCAGTTAAGGACCTTTTACTATTACTATTCTTTCGCCTTTTTGCATAACCGTGGATGAACTAGATTGAAGGGGTTTATGTTCTGTATGTGCTCGGCGTAGAGGGAATAGTTTTCTTGTTTCTAGGATCTAATACAGTTTTACAGGCGCTGATATTAAAATATATATACAAGGGAAATGAAGGGCTACACAGGCGCTGGTAATTGCTCAATTTTGGAGAGTTATATTACTTCGGATCAGGATGCCATCTCAGAAGCAGACCAACTACAGAAATAAGATAAGAACCTTTAATATTATTTATTCCTGATGTTTCTTATGTGTATTAAATGGATTGTTCGTGCTATATAATTTGTCATTGTCTCATGGTCACTATTCATTTCATTACGTGGGTTCAGAGTTCGACGTTAACGGACGCGGAAACAAATTAGTACTGATGTCGGGACGTAACGTCGGGATTATATCTTAATTATCTTTAGGATAGAAGCGAGGTCATCATACGTGCATTCTGCATTTCAAACGTTTTACTAACATATATAAATACATATTATTGCGTTTTACAAATTGAATATGATCTCGGGAAATAGGCATTCCGTCCGGTTATGCAATGTTAACTTCCAACGTAGCATAATGAGATCTTATTACCGGTGCTAGACTCTCGAGGTTAGTTACGTGATTGTTGTATAAATGGAATAGTGAAGGGGATTGAAGAATGAGATACACTCGCGATACAGATAGTTGTATGTAACTGGGATCAAATGACGGGGTGCGTGTTCTTGATCCAGGGGATGAACGGGACTGCGGGGACACTCTGGGTGGGTCTAAGTAGAATTGCGCAAAGCCTCCACACAGTTAAAATGTGTTCAGTCAAGCAAAGGTGAAGCATTTCGAATCGGACCAGAGCGTCGTGCCTCAAACACAGCCGGAGGGAAGAAGCCCCTACGTTCTTTCACTCCCTTGGCCCGACGAGCTCGAATTCCGGATATGAATGTTCATGAATGTCAGCTAAAAGACTCAGGTAGCCGTACCTCAATCGAAACCTTCGTTCGGGACCTCATCAACTTACGAGACAGGGCGTTCCGCATGGACGAGCAACTATGAGAAGCAAATGAAGGGGATTGAAGAAAGAGATACACTCGCGATACAGATAGTTGTATGTAACTGGGATCAAATGACGGGGTGCGTGTTCTTGATCCAGGGGATGAACGGGACTGCGGGGACACTCTGGGTGGGTCTAAGTAGAATTGCGCAAAGCCTCCACACAGTTAAAATGTGTTCAGTCAAGCAAAGGTGAAGCATTTCGAATCGGACCAGAGCGTCGTGCCTCAAACACAGCCGGAGGGAAGAAGCCCCTACGTTCTTTCACTCCCCTTTGCTCGACGAGCTCGGGCTCTGGTTATGAATGTATGTGAATGTAATAACTCCGTACTCAAGGACGAGATAGGACGTTCCTCATGAACGAGAAATTATAAGATGCAGGTAGCAGTTCGACAGTCAATACTTATGCTCGGGGCCGCTTTAATGAACGAGATCTGTCAGCAGTTTAACAATCAACTTTATGATCGGGACCGCATTCAGGAGCACGATGGCATTACTAACATCATCATTCTCATCATTCACCACCTTTTCTAACTTGCTGTATACAGAGACCTTCGGGGTTCTCCTTTCCCGGCCAGCGAGAAACATATCAGGAACTACACAATCAACCGTAATAATCATGCTGTTTTACCATCATTTAATATCTCTAGTCAATAAGACTACACCGTGGGACCAATCACATCAACTATATTTGGCGATGCTAACATGGCTCTGACTGACGCGCTCAAGGGAGAGTCTTTTCCAGTCACCCAGTTAGTTCATTCAGCCCTTTAATCAGCAGTAAACATCATAATAATCCGGCTCATGTAGCCGCAACGTGGGATCCTCATCATAACACACCCGTCAATTTGACTGCCCCGCGGGATAATATACAAACCTTAATATCAGACGCGGGATTTCTTCCTGATATGTTTGTCGCCGGGAAGCGAGGACTTCGAGGGATTCCAGCAGGAGCAATAGAGTCTCGGCTTGATCTTGGTCTGCAGCTTAGTGTGGGAGGTTATGTCTAAACAGGAGTTAACCACCGGATGCGGCGATGCTCTGGGGCCGCATCCCCCTCCCCCCTACCGGGGGGGGGGGGCTTCTAGAATCCATGATTGAACAGAAGTGGTTAGACACATCTTAAATTTCACTTACAAATCTGTATCTTCCATTCCCTTAGAATCTCGGGCTGCGATAATGTCAGACAAAGCTTGCCCTGAGCCTCTGTTGCGCCTAGTTGTTGTGAATATATATGTGTTTGTCTTCCCCTACTATGTACTATGAACAGATTGAGCAGAGTGGACAACGTGAGACGCGCTATCGGTAGGTTTCTTACTTGTGTTTTGAATATAACGTATGTTATTATATCTTGTAAATCTGTCATAAATGGGTGCCGCATGTGGTTGTGCTGACACTGTTCTAAGCTGCTATTATGAGATGTTGATAATCAATGCGGGCGGAATCTTTAGCGTATGCCGTTCACTTGGCAACGATTGTATTGTTTTATATTACAGTATTTTAACCCCGATGGTATTATAGTTATGGCGGTTCAATGTAAGGGAGTTTTGCTACTAGCGTTTATTCCTCGGCTACGCCGCATATAATTGGCTTTTAGGCCAACTCCGGACGTGGACGATATCGGCTATCTCTCATATAGGCGAAACTGTAGAATTCTAGAGCGGTTTCTAGAAGGACGAGTACGGATTAGTTACGTGCGTTTGTTATTTCCATAGTTAGGTAAGAATTCGATCTATATTAGTCTAGTCGCGTTAATAAGAATACGAATCTCACCACATATCAAAAGAATTTTGGATAGCTACGGACACAACGGAGGGGGAATTTTCCTAGCCACTAGATAGATCACGACTGGCCAATTTTGAAAATATAAATTCTAAATTAACAAAAAAATAATAATATTAGCTTTCATGTAAATATACTTCCGAAGTTCTAAGTTCGACTTAAGTTTTCATCTAGAAGCTTAAAGCATAAAGTGTGTGCTTAAAAGTCACAAAAGTCGTAATAAAGCTTAATTCGGTAGCTTAAAGTCTCAAGCTTTGGGCTTTTCGTAAAACTTATATTATTAAACTTTATAGTTAGGTATTTAGCCTAGGTGTAAAGGTAGATATATTACAGTGGTCCCGTTAGACCAGGAGATATGTTTCAAGAGTGAGATTCGTATTCATTTTATTAGATTAGTTAATATTGTAAAAAGAAAAAAAATATAGTTTTAATTATAATGGCATTTTTCTTTCCACGCATAAGTATGTCTTTACGCGCGCTCTATCAAAAATCATTTAGTGTTCGCACGGTCTATATAAGTCACGTATTAATTCAAAAACAGGAGAGTAACGTCCCAAAGCCAGTCGAAAAGCCGTATTCATATTGTTATAATAGATGTGAAAAAAATTTTCGGTGACATAACCTTTATTTTAGATTCGCTTGAACATTTTACGTATAGGCGTACCTTCACACGAGCCTTAGGAAGCAATTAAAATGTCTGCGCGAAAACAAAAAAAAAAAAAAAAAATTATATGTTAACCATTAATGTTAACCGTTATCTCGAATAACGATATGCTTGAACACTTTACGACCAAGCCGATAATCTAAAATGAAATACGCGCGCGAAAGACACGTAATAAATATCTTAAACTAATTCTTTGATTCGCTAAAATAGTACTTTCATCGTCTTTGTAAAAACATCTGCTTGGTTGAACTTGAAATAATGACCTAATTATAAATCATGCGGTCATTGCTCTTGGGAGTTACATAAGAAAGGGCAACGAACTTTTATGTGTTATATAATAAACAGGTTTTAACACTGGGTCACTGGAACAGTGCCACCTGTTGGAAGATTCGCAAACCTTCTGGGCTGGATTAGAGTTTAGTTTAAAGAAAATACGACAGGTGCGATGTTTTGCCTTAGCGTTCTGCGCTCAACGATATCACGTGACTCGATTTTGTACGCATTTGATCGGACTGCGCATTTGTTCTGCGTCGACGGTAACCATCGGCACGCGTGTGTTAGTGGGTCGGCCGGAGTATATGTACAGAGACTCACACAGGTCCGCGCGTTTTCAAGGGCGTTGACTTAGTTCGGGAGTGACTTTGTATCGTCAAGGTGTTATATTACAATTGTCGCTAAAAGATAAAATGTCAATCTACAATGTTGCTGAATTAATTGAAAAAAAAAATAATTTCCTTCATTGATTTATTATGGTTCTTAATTATTCTAATTATCTAAATATGTTCTTAATTGTTATACACATTTATATACGGTTCTAGTTATGTAAATTGATTTATTTGTTTATACTTATTGATCTATGGACGCTAAGTATGCAAGTTTAATAAACTTGTTCGTAATATGAACACAGACTCTCATTTTTTGCACGAAATAATTATTTGAGTTTCTTTTGGAAATAAATTTTTCCAGGAGGACTTTGGAAAAAAAAAAACCTTTTTATATAGTAATAGCATCATCATTGGCTTCATTCACCTACATGCGTCGTCGTGACCATTACTTTTAGATTAGGGTAGGAAGATTAGTCGTTTGGATTTTGAATAGATTCCAGTCGTATAGCAAGTCGAATTATATGTCGGGAACTCTTGATTCAGTTACACACATACATCTTATGTGGATATCAGTGTTGGTGATGACTACACTATACGGAGGAATCGCGCTTGATTATTTGGCAAACGCTGAACAACCTGGGGGGAAGACAGGTTAGTAAGGAATAGTTGTGGGAAACTTATCTTGACATCTGGATCCACTTCTTCTACAAACACGTGTCGTCTTTAGATACCATACTTGAGGGTTAGCGGGAAAGTTAATTGAGGCGGATAATAGTTATATATACTTTTACGTTCTACAATTATCGAAGAGGTTGTTCCTACCCTTTTCTTCCTCTTCTTCTTCTTCGTCTCCTTCTTGTTCGTATATGCTAACGGTTATATACATATTTTCTTTCCCCATTTATTTATATTGACTTCAACAGCGTCTTCTTCTTCTTCGATACAAAGGGTTTTAATTGGTTATGTTCACTCTAATCTTCTTCTTCTTTGAATACATACCGTTTATGCTTTACTTTTCAAACGCCTTCTCTTCTATAAATAGCAATTATTACAATGCGTTGCAACTGCTTCTTCGTCTTATGGTATATCTTTCGATTGCTTCTCCACTTTCTTCTTCTTCTTCTTCTTTTCCTATTACATTATTTTGTTCCTCCTCTTCTTTTCTTCTTTT
>JADDOH010004059.1:0-36210 GCA_016648135.1 Agrypnia vestita
TAGACGTATAGATAGAGATAGTGATTGAAACTTCAAGACTTGTAGGTAGGTATTATCTTCCGTTAACGCGTAAGGATTGAAAAATCAATAACTGACCTCTTTATGCTATCTGAGCTCCTGGCATATTGTCAACGGATATGGGGTACCTTTTTGCGAAAGCATGAAATATTTTCAACTGCAGATATAAATGCCGCGGTACATTGATGACAGTGGAAAATATGCATTAGTATTGAAAAACAATAAAAATATAATAATTTTGTTGTTCATCTGTCCCGTAACTTCGTGGAATTCACGGCTAAAATACCAAATTACAAGGCTGGGGAAAGACTCGAACCTCGGCCGGCGGACGGCAACGCAGCAAAAACATAGCCACCATCGCTTCTTCGCGGCCCGTCAAAAATATGTATATTAAACTGCACCTTATAAGAGCAGGACTTAGCTAAGACGCGAACAATTAATTTACGTCTCCTCCATGATTTTTCACGGATGTACGGCTACTTATATAATAACGCTAGTAATAAAACAGCAAGCAGTCTCTACTCTTTTATTGATTAAATTACATCCGTGAAATACAACCTTGATCGTGAGACAAGATATATATTTATTGTAGCTCGGTGGTGTAGTGGTTAAGTAACAAAACTAACAATACCAGAGAGCAATTATCAGGCATAAAGTGGATTTTATTTTTCTGCATATCTTTCTAATTGATTGATTAATTTGGTTTTATTGTTTCAATTGATTGTGCAACTTTGTAGATTGATTAATATTCCATTAATTTTGTGTAATCAGGAACTGCAGTCATAATATTTTAATATGGAATTCATTAATAAAATTTAAGTAGATACATACAAATAATAAAATCAATTTTTAGATTTGGTATTAAATTTCACAGAACTTCTGAAAAAATTGCAACTTCACAATAAGAATGTGTTCTTGAATATAACGTTGGCCTATTTTATTTTTTATTATTATTATCATAAATCTTTCATTCTTGAAACTTGATCATTATTTATATGACTGAATACTTGACTATAAATCTACGCTGCACATCCCGTGCACTGCGAGAGTTTCTCTATTCTTCGTAAGGCTTCTCAGGAGTTTCAAGAAGAAGAATTCTCCACTAAAGAAAGGCTTTCCACAACATTCATGAAAATAATCCTTTGTACTTTGGGCATGTTGTTCGAAGAGCGGGAGATAAGTGATCATTATGAATGTCTGGATTGTCTGTCACTGTTACGGTTTCGCGGCGTGGGAGACAAATAAAACACTTCCAAAAAATAAATCAAAACAAACCGAAGTCACTGGACACGACTTTAATTTGAGCATTATTCTTTAATTCACAATAATTCCGAATTAATCATCTGTGGAACACTTTATATTCGCAAATAATTTATAAGAAAATGATCACGGTTTTGATAAAAATTAAGGACTTTCTATTTTACACATAGATAATTTTGGTCTGAAATTGAATAATTTAGAATCATTAGAAAGTAGTACAGCATGTAATAGTAACCAAAATATTATTAGTAATCAATTAAATTTAACTACTAGCCCAATTCTAAAAAAAATTCCAATAATTGTGAGTAATCAAGAACTTCAGCAATAATATTTAAAAATAATTTTTTAAATAATTTAGAAAAACAAAAAAATTGTTTCGATATTTTGACATTCGTAAAACACCCTGACGATGGAAAGGTTTTTCCGTAACATGTAGGTGCAATTAATAAAAAATATAAGTAGATACATACAAATAATATTTGAAAAATGTCAATCTACAATGTTGCTGAAACAATTGAAAAAATACTTTATATTCGTTTTTCTATGTATGATATTCGCACGTCTGTGGTCGCGTTTATTGAGTGCTCGGTTGGTACTTTCTTAATTTATTGTCGCTTCGCACTCTCCGCTGATTTCTGTGGGGTCGCCAAACTATCACAATACAAACCGTTTGTCTCGACAGCGTCGTCCCGCTTACAGACGATTCGCGAATCTAGTCGGCATTTCTATTGTTGTACTGAGAAATCATAGATTACGTGTAATTCCTTCTGCGTTTACAGTCTCATGATCATAAATTAAGCGCACAAGTTCAATATTGGAAGTGCATTTTCTGTTGACATTGTTCTATTGAAAATCTGCTCCGCGCATGGCTAGCCATTTTGTCATACAATTCACATTGACATTTTTAGTAGTGTACAAATTTTTCGACCAGTCAGCTCAAAATCAGATCAAAAACCGTCCAATGAAGTTTTTTTTGTCTAAATATCTTCGTATGGAGTAGTAACAATATGTTTTGTGCAGTTTGCTCTAGTTCTGAAATGGAAGATTGACGTTCAATGCAGTAAAATGTTTTGGCGATAAAAAATTATTGTAAAATTAACGAGTTTTTCGAAATATAAATAAGTGATTTGAAGAGTGAAATAATATATTCAAATTTTAAAGACGCCGTGCGATCATCGAGTATTAATAACATTAAATATTTCTCCGTTACGCTGATGGATATATTATAGATGCGCACTTGCGAGGCAGACAATATTTTCTTCTTGCATTATCAACATGGCAGCGCGCTGAGCGCCTATGCCAATGAACTCAAACTCGTGTTTTTTGAACGTGGTGTTTCCTAAATATTTCCGTGAGACGCATACAATTCAGCCATATCTTCTTCGCATCTTGACTGAGACGCGCGTCTCAACCGCACATAACGTTTGCATACATTTTTTCAGGGTACCTATATCATTTTCTCTTCGTTCATTTGGCTTTGTTGTCGTTGTTTTCTTTTTATTTCCACAACATTCTGAATTCCTTTACCAATTTGAAATTCTCAAGCTAGCGGAAGTCGGTTGAGAATAAATAAATGATGAAAAGCAAAGAATGGAAATGGAAGCGTGCAAAAAGAAATAACTAAATTAAATGAGACATTGTCGTGGGCGTTCTAAGACGTGACGCAAAAAGAAACACAAATGTCACAAGCAAATATTCTTTTTTCGGTGGTTATTTACATTATTCGGAGTAAATATTACGCTCGGCGGGTAGACATCGCTACCCACACAGACGTGGATTTCAATTTCAATTCAATATCGGAAAAGAGACGAACTTTTTTCCAATATTCCGAAAAGGTTCAATCAAGTGTACATTTTGACAATTTCCTAGCCACGCGTGAGGATTATCATAATTAAAAATCAATTTTTCCCGAAATCCTTTTTAATTTGGTTTTCGTGTAGGTACCTACTTGATTCAATAATAAATTATCCCGTCTTTTTTCAACTGCTTTATTAAATTTTATTTAAACTACATTTCTATGTATGCAGCTATTATTTCATTTTTTGGCAGTAAATATTGAATTGAATCTAAATCGCAATCCAAGGATTTTCGGTTTAGATTTTCATGAAATCAAAGTTAAGGACTATATTTTGATATATATATGAAACAAATTCAATTAACAAAATTAAGGAATAAAATGAAATGGTAAAAAAATACAATATTTAATGATTTAATAATAACTGGGGATGACCATAACAAACTGAAAAAACTGAATTAAATGTTAAATAAATATACTTATTTACTTTTCACCAATTTTCTTTTCTTTTTCTTCTGTGCACACTTTGTATTATAGTTTTTATTTAATATTTTATTTCATATTTTGGAATCCTGGCATCTAACTAGTTTATATTTCTAAAATTAATCAAAAAAAATATTAAATCGAGAATTTGGGAATGTAACAAAATACACATAGAACAATTTGATCATTGAGTGGGTGTAAAACTTAAATAATGTTATCGCTACTTGGTTCAATTTTTTTTAATTATTTCAGGTTAATACTCCGTGCGTGGATGAGAGATCCTTGAAACTCTTGTAGTAAAATATACATTTATAATTAAACTCATATAGAAAATATAGTTTATGTTCCATGCAATTTAATGATCATCGTGAATAACCTCTATAACGCTGACCCCAAATACATCAACAAGAGAACAATATCGTCAAAGGTGCGAGCACGAATGTAAAAAAAAATGTATATGATATAAAATGAAAAATTTTATAAACGGATGAATGAATTTCCTATGTTCCTAACATTCGTTCTTTCCCTTCATACTTAATGTAGCTCCACAATCGCTACCATTTCTCTATTTTTTGCGAAATCCTACACATTTTTTAAATGCTGTTTTTCTACCGTAAATTTGTTGCACAATGTTTTCTTTGCGCTGGAGTATTGCTTTCCGCTTTGCTCTTATTTTTGGCTCACCGAAGAATATTGCCCTGCGGCAAAAAAAACGCTTTTTGTACAAGGAATCTAATCTATAAAAAATAACACAAACCTTACAAGGTAAATTAAAAAAAATTGGTGTTCATTAATTCATTAATTAATTAATAATACAGAATCAAGAAAGAGACACAAGATGAAATTAGTCCATTACAAAATAACTAAAGTGAGCATTTAAAATCACTTGCGGGATGGGCATTCATTTTGTTGGACGCAGACCCGAATGTGCATAGATGCGCCGGAATTTGGACAAGGCATTAGAAAAAAAATTAACGATGAGATTTCGGTGGGTTTGTTGTGTTTGCCACTTTAGTAGATTGAAGGTCCTTAATGCGGAAGTGTGAAAGTAAAAATTCGCACCCTACCAGGAGAACATTGCGGTGTATATATATAAAACAGGCAGATTAAATATGGTAAATAAATAATACTCACAGTAATTACAGTGGAATGAGGCTTATTGAATACTGGTTTTAAAATAAAACTTTAATACCGCGTTGCCCGGGTTAAAGTTTTAGTTTCAAAGAAGTTTGTGGGGGGGGCTTCATTATTTACAAAGCCTCTAAATAATAACAATGCTTCCAGGCAGGAGGTTGATGGGCTGTCCAGGGGAGTGACGTTGAGTGACTATATATTTTACAGGGTAGTAAAATGCAACTAAGAAATGCTTTGTTCAGTCACAGTATACCCAGAACAGTAGTTTATCTCCGGCCTGTCGGCGAGTTATTGTTGCATTGCACTCTTGCATTGACGCTAGGGTTGTCACTTTATTTTTACTCCCTTTCTTTTAACTCGTAGCGTCTGAGATTCCGACGCATAAGGTAGACACGAAACCCGAAAATTTCTGTAATTAGTATACCTAGTATATGCACTTAAATTGCAAGAACGCTGATTAACATCAACGTAGATTTTTAAAAACTCGCAGTCTTTGTGATAATCAACACAAACATAAAAAAGGCATTTTTTTTCAGAAAGCGCATTTTTTTTCTAAAGCGGCGGCTGCGAGCGCGAATGGCACCGAAGACACGGCCCTTACTGCCGCCGCCTTGTGCCCCCATATTCTATGTCAATGTGTGCGTTACAGCGTGTGCGTACACGGCGCCGAGCACGCACGCACACGTTCTAATGGGTAGCGGCCAGTTTGTATGAAGACGTATTACTGTTCTTAGTATACTGTGGTTCAGTTCTGTACTGTTCATGTGATGACATGTATTAGTATGGCAGTATTTTATTTTTGGAACACAAACGACAGAATCGATGGAACAGACGAAGAAGACAGAAGACCGTGCACACAAGGGATAATGATTCCCGCCTTTTTGTCGATTACATCTATAATTTATGTTGCTTAAGTGATATCAATTACGATACACAATTTAGGCCTTTCGGGTGGAAAAATAAGCCAGGCCTTAATTGCACCACAATCCGGAATTAATGGCAGCAATGTTATTTTCTGGCCGCGCCATTAAGGGAGCCGCGCCGCCGGCGTAAGCGGAGAATACCCAATCGCAGCGCTATTTGGGGTGAAGGCGGCAATAATACTGTCACCGGCAGCCGGCCCGGCTAACGAATCGGCTCCTCAGAAGGACAAATGATGACGTAGACAAAAGATACGAGAAGAAAAACTATATTTGAAAATGTAAAATGTATCGATGATTCTCGTATTCATAGCTTCGTCTCTGTGAGACCAAAACAGTAACTGTGTTCTTGGAACATACCTACGTATACATATATTGTTAAAATATACACCGGTGTATGAAAGGAATTAAAAAAATTGAAAATACGGATTTTACAGGCGGATTCTAGTATGCATGTTTAAATAATTCGTAAGTATACAAGTATATTGCTTATTACTGTGAAAATCTATGAAAGGACTACAGATTCTCTAGCATAGTCCATTCAAATATATTAGAAATATTCTCAGATTTGAACATACATATATAGAACTTTCAAAATTTGATAATGTGCGTATATTCTTACGATGGAATCGGTGAACGTTGCATTGTGTAGAGTGATCACTTGAGAAAGCTCATACAGATTGTGAGCCCTGGGCCATCTAACAAAAAGACTTTCATACACGTTTCTTATATCCATAGCTTCGTCTCTGTGAGAATTCTATAATTTACCTTAATCAATGTATCGATAAGTTTGCCGGTCTCGTGATATAAAAACGCTAACTACTATTTATTATCCACGGAGATGTTTAGTTTTTTCAACATTTTGTTTAATAAATGATTTTTATTTAATTCTCAATTTTATTTTTATTTAACATTCTTTTACACTTAGACATATTTAAAATAACCATTACTTAAAAAAAATCACATTTTCACATGTTTTCCCCTAATATTGATGAATCTTTGTTTACATATATATTTTAATAATAAAGAGAAATAAAAAATTATTCGATTGTATTTATTTGAGATGAAAATACCTTCACGTTTTAGTAGCAAACTGAAATATTAAAATTAGAGTATTTCTGTCATAGAATGGAGAATAGTTGTGAAAATATGGACAAAGGGACATTTTTAATTAACCGTTCATATATAAAGTCAAAATCTTTATTTTTCAAACACCAAAAGTCGTATTCGTTTTCGTTAGTCGTTTTCAGCCAAAAATTGAGCGAATAAATTTATTGACATAATAAATACAATGAATTTGTTCACATAATTCATCTTGTCAATTTTTAAAGGAGATCTGATGTCCGAAGAAGTAAAATTCGAGAATGTAATATAGTATTTCCGAAAAAAATGTCACTAAATTACTGCAAAATATCATTTACTTTTACTCTGGGTACTATTATTACTTCTTAGTTTTGTATATCATTAAAAAAGTTTATAAAAATTTTATTTTACGTAAAAAATAATTATATTTGAATTATATGACATTGATACTTTCATTCATTAAAGTTACACCATTTAAAAAATATATCACTTTTGACATACTTGTTATTTAATATATATTTGTCTAAAGGGATATAATGGTTGTTTCTAAGATTTTTGTTAATGATACGGTACTATCTGCAATGCATACAAGAATGGATAAATTTTAAACGAAATCTTGCAATAGCCCAAATAAAAAAAATATTTTCAAGAAGGTTGAAAAGTAACTTACATAAAATATTTTCAATTTCGCATCACCCCCGTAGAAGGGATTTGTTCATTTAAAAAGGACCAGTTAGCCGAGACGTTATCTCTAGACCAAAAGTGAGGTCCTTTACCTTTCGTCCTAAAAACATGGTTTACCTACCACGTCGCTCGGAGCTCCGCGAATTTCCGGACAGCACATACAAAATACCAACAGCTAAAAAGTACGAAGAAACACGAAACCAAAACGAAATGGATGGCCCCATCGATCCAGGTACCTGTTTAAGAATTCACGGGACGTTTTCCATTCGAATTTCCCGGGCGACAAACGGGATCCCGACTGAACCCAGCGTTACCCGCAGAACTGTCAGTATATCCGGAACGATAGCGAGGAAATTGTCCTGTCAATATGTATAAAGGTACAGCATCAAATGTGGAAATGGAAGTCTCCAAAACCATTTTGAAAAATGTACTTTGGGAAGAAAGGCATGTCTTGTAATTAATGTATATTTTTTATATTATTTGTTTACTCTGTCGTCCAACAGGGAGACATAAATACACGGTAAGAAAATAATATAAAAGAGTACTTATAAGTCTTCTATAATTAAGGGATGACACAGATAAGGCACGGTGGATGGAAGAGTATGGGAGAGGCCTATATCCAGTAATGGAGAGATGAATGTTGAAGAGGAAGAAGACAGATAAGAGTGATAATAATGATTAATTTAATAAGTAAAAGCATACAGTGATAATAAGTAATACTATAATGTAATGTATTTAACGTATAAGTATAATGTATTTAACATAATGCACATGGTCAGGAAGGGCGAAAAGTTTTCATTATCTGCCTCACCATACGACTATATTGTTTGATATTAAAAATATCTATTAAATTTAATTCTATTGGTTAGTATAGTTTGAGCATGTGAGGATTTCCTATTAATGGATAGGGTTAAAGGTAAAAGAGGTAGCCCTGTCTGGTAGATCTTAATGGGACATACAGTAACTGCACAGCAGACAAGACAAGAGAAGATTTAAATATTTACATGCGACAAGCATAAATAAAAATGAAAAGACGTAAACACTCATTTTTTAATGAATGAGAGAGACAGACAGCGTGAGAAAGTGAATGGGTATAAATAGGGATGCGTCATTTTGACGCGCCCTCTTACAATTCAACTACCACGTCAGTGACAACTTGTTATCTATCTGAATACCGTATTAATATCATCGCGTGAGCTACATTGTGTTGAGTTAATAAATTGAATTAAAAAGGAACATTGCGTTAAAATTTAATTAAAAAGGAACATTGAGTTATTCTGGATCCCAGACTTCCTACAAGGTTCTCCTCCTAAAGTTAAAGGACGAGATCATCACAATAATAATAAAAACGGACAGTCGGTTAATCTGGAGTGCAATATGAAAAAGGACAGAAAGGAGAGAAAAACTCGAGCCAAAACAAGAGAGGCTGGAATAAAAATCTGTGCCAAAACTGCAAACTAAAGCCCTCAACTGTACAATTAAAGTTATGTAGGCATTTATTCTACGTACGCCTTTAGCGAATATTGCTAATATCTCGTCCACTAAACAATTTTCGTCTCCAACCCGTCAATTCACCTTTTTGTGATTGAAAATGATTCAATAAAAATTCTATATATGTTGACAATATTCAATTACGAAAAACATGAATTCAAGGAATCACTAACGTATAGGAACATGCGCATTGTGTTTCCTTCAAACGTTTCCATTTAATTTATTTTATTAGTTGAACGAACAAGTGATTAATTAATGTATATTATAGATTTTTACGAAACTGTATTTTTAAGGGATACAGTTTCGTCTCTGTAAGACATCTATAATACACATTAATTGATTATTGATGTCCCTGTGACAAAATCCAGTACCGTTCTGAAAAATTTGGACACTCAAAATATTCTGAACAAGTGATTGCTTGTGTAATTAAAATGTAAAATAATAATAAAAAAATACACAAATCACTTAAAAATTAACGAATATCCACTTACTTGTTTTCAGAACAAATATAATTATGATCAAAACAAGAACTTTGCCCATAAATTAATTACTTACAACAATAACTCGGTGCGCAAATATACGCTAATACATTCTTAATATATAAAAACTGGTCTAAAAGGGAGTTAAATAACTATAATAATTTTCAAGCTTATTCTAGTAAATATTTTATGGGAATAACAAATTTTTAAACTAAGGTGGCAATAGTAAAAATATGAAACAAGGTATGCATATTAAACATATATAAGACTTCCACAAATTTAATGACGTCTGTCATGGGTGAAATTAGTGAACATTAATTACATTGTGTAAAGTGATCGCTTAAGCCAGCCATGCGATAGATGGTAAGCTCCATGGTAACCCAAAAATAGTGATGGTAAAACCGTTATTTTAACCGGTTACAATACCGTCACTACCAAAAAGACTTCCATACGTACATTCCCATATAAAAAAGTAGCTCCGTCTCTATGAGACATTTATAATTTGTCTTGAAAACCTTTTGTTCTTCGAAAATCAGCCTGTGAAACCCTGTATTGGTAAATCTTATTTTTATCAGATAAAGTTGCCTGTAAACATAACAAGATTCCGAAATTCAATGAAGTTCCGTAGCCGAAAATAATCTCGAAAGCCATACCAACACCGGGGGATCCCTCCCTAATGAATGGGGGTCTTTAGGAAGGCGTGCCTACTTAAACGGGTAACCCCAATAACGAAACCACCTTGGCAATCATATATTCCGCCATTGGAGCAAATAATGCCAGGCACCTGACCTGGCAGGGAAACTGATACTGCAAGTGAGGGCTTGTATCGTGTGACTGGCTCTCTGAGCGCAGAACAAATAAGAGATTAGATTTCAAGCACCGAATAACGGTACTACTTATAATTGCGAGCAAACAGACACATTTTTACAGCTGTATTTGTACTGGATCGCTCACCGCAACGGAAACATACTCATGGTGTGCAAATGTCCAGGGAAGATAGAAGATCGATGTTTTTTTAAATTTATTTTAATAATTTTGGTAATATGAATAGTCTTTTTATTTTACTGTTTATGTATTATGTATTCGAATTGTAGCATGAAAAATTTTTACAAAGAAAAAGATTGACACATTTGAAAAATATCTGCTCCATACATCTATTAATCGCTTACAATAATATCTATAAAATTATTAAATGTGGTGTGTGTGTGAGTGGGTGTGTGTTTACGTGTGCGTTGTTTGTTGGTTTTAAGCCTATAAGTTAATTATTTTAAGTTTTTGCTTAAGAATAAACTTTTTGTCTGCGAATATGTCAATGCCAAGGAAATTCTCGTATTGCGAGAGAAAGTTTATGATTCTACGGATAATTGAATTTTTTGTGGCCCGAGTTTTATATTTTTTGAGTAGGAAAAGAGTTGTATGTATGAACGACGATGTTTGTACGTGAAAATCAATACATGACAATAAAACGACAGTAAATAAAAGTTGCCACAAAAGTCTTACAGAAACTTACAGAAACAAATACTAATTAAATGTTAATAAAAAATTGTGAAACATGGTGGAAATTCATTTTTTATATATTATATATGAACCGAATTGAAAAACGCTGTTTTCTTCCACTATATATTTATTTAATAATTGTTAAAACGTTTTCGAGATCACTCTCATTATCAATAACAAGTTTTCAACTAACAAGTTGAATTATTAAAATTCGATTTATATTTAATATATTAAATAATAATTAGTTTAAACTTAACAAAAACTGTTAAAAATAATAACTTACCTCCGAATAGGATTATCTATCCGAGTGAGGGGGCGATATACATATTATTGTTATCTAAGCCAGAGAGCATGAAAATGTGGGAAAACAACTACGAATATTGTAAACATATTAATTTATTGTACGTAGCATGGGACTAGCTGTAATCCGTCAAAAATGACGGTACTTTTACATGCTTGTTCCTAAGAAATAAGTACTTATTTATTTTATTTTGAAAATTTTTTCGTAAAAAAAAAATTCGTTAATCATTAAGTGGTGTAAACAAAATTATAATAAATTTAACTCAAAATATTCTAATATTAATATAATTAAATTTCAGGACAATGATTGCTTGATAAATATATTTCTGTTAACTCAGCAATCGTTTTGATGACTAAAATATCCGCTCAAACAGAAAGAAGATGATATTCATTAAGAGTACTTCGTGGTTCTCTGAGCAGTTTGCTAATGTTCCCGTTGCACGTCAAAGCTTCAAAGGAGAAGAGCGCTAATTACCAAAGCACAAAGAAAGCAATACCCACCCCTTCTATCAACATAGCGCAGAATGTTCAAAATACACCGAAGAGGGGTAGAAACGAAAAAAGGTATACCAACGCGTAAAGCTCAAAATGTATCCTAAACTCACCGTACCAAAAGGGCACAGACGAGTATTCAGCAAAACATCCAAGTAAAAGTGTAACTACCATCGACTGGCTCAAATATGTTAGGAAAGGCGAGGGTCTTACACTTCTCTACACCGTGCTGCAGAATTGCTAGCGAAACTTTTCCAGACGGAGACTGCGGGTTGGAAAATTCCAGAAGTGTTGTAAATCAAGTCGCGGCTTGGGCGATTAGGGTCGTTTAGCAGCGAACTAAATGGCTGGCTAATAAAACGCGCGGACCAACACCGGTTACAAGCGAACCGATTGCAATTAAATACGCTTTTTCAAAGAGCGGCGGTCTGGGGCAAGAAATATCGGCGGTTTGTTGGGGCAACGTGTGTTGGGGCAATGTCTGTTGGCGGCTTTCGAAGAACGTTACGGACACGTGGCGTGAGAGGAAGGAACCCAGCGGCAAAATCATGGTAATGTTATATGCATAAATTCAAACTGAGATAGTTTTTATCTCGGATTTCTAAAGGAAATACAGAGAAGTCAAACGCGAGTTAACACCAAGTAATTCAGAAAGTGAAGACCGATAGCTGTATAATAAATATTTTATTAAACAATTTTGTATAGCTGAAATAGCTCTCAATTTATATTTTCAGCATTGAAAAGAAGAATGGTCATCTGTGACCCAGGCCCGACATGAAAGAGACCTATCTCAGTTTTTTTGTTTTATTAAGTACATATAATAAAAATATGTAATTTTTATATTCAATATAGCGGAAGCGGTATTCCTCCTCCGATTGAAATTGTGCGTCTGATTATGAAAACAATATTAAGAAAACAAATGGATTATCCAACACATTAGAAAAATTTAAAGTGTTAAAATTTATTGATCTAGTCCGGAGAAATACAATTTTACAAATAATTATGTTCCGACCCAAAATTATCACATGTATTCACTACATTAAAAATTAATAAGGACATACAGAAAAATCTGTAGCTACTACGTGGAGTCGAGCCCAGAACTTTCCCTTGCAGAAAAAACTGATGACTCTTGCCATAAAAACCCTTAAAGCAAATCCGTTAATAACCAACAATTTGCACCATATGGGAATCAAAGCAATTTTCTTTTCTACTTATTGAAAAACACATCGTCATCATTGAATGCAACGGTAGCGTGCGCTTTGATTGCTCGAAACGTTGATAGAGAGAGGCTTTTGAAATAAATTTATTGCAATATTCATAATTTTTTCCCAATAATCGGGAAATAATGTGTGTATGTGTGTGTGTGTGTGTAATATGCACCTTTGAAGTGTACATAAAATGGTATTCACGACGTAATTTCGCGTAGGTTTTGTACAGATAGAAGTTTTTTAGTCCAGACAAATGTGAGATAATTATCCAATGCAGATGTACTAAACATTCAATTATAGAATTAATTTAGATTTTAAAATTCGGCCAACATAATAGCTAACAACTTTAAAAATATAGTGCTATCAATAAGTTTAAATAATTTAAATCATATAAAAGAAAGTCCAAAGTGCAAATATAAAAGATGTATATTTAAGTACAGTAAATAAATATTAACAACAACGCCGTATGTCGATTTGTTCACATTTATCAAACAATAATTTCGTTATCTGTCCGTCCGTCCGTCTGTCTGTCCCCGTAATTTCGTGTAACGTCTGTATTTCGTTTGAATTCATGGCTATAAAAACGGCCGGAGAAGGGGCTTGAACCCCGGATCACCAAACCCGAACCGGCCGATTAACCCTATGAGAAAAATAAAACGATGCTATAAATATGTACTAGGGCTTAGAAAAGACGCGAACCAATGTTCCGTTATTTTTGACGGGTTACAGCTAGTTTAATGTATAATCCTGTATAATATAATTATTCTCGATCGATTCTATGCGATGTAGAATAATTACAATGTACTGTTGAAAAAATATAATTTAAGCTTATATAATAATATATTTTATATAATAATATAATTTAATCTTATATAATAAAGCTTAATATAATAAAAAATATAATTCAGACAAAAAATTTCTTGTACTTCCTGAATTTGAGCAATAAAAATTATTTCCATTTATATTAATTTACTTATATTTGAGTGGCTTACATATATAGCGCCGTTTCCGTGAAAACTCAAGAGCACTTTACACATATATCATTATTTGACAAACCACTTACTGGCTAATAACTACATATGACTAGAAAAAAAAAATGGAACAGACGGTTAAAACTGCGTGTGATTATCTAAATAGGTAGGGGAAGGTGGTGTCAAAAGTAACAAAATAGACATTCTGGTTTATAACAAAATAATTAACCGGTTAAATTACCTGATTTTGTTTTTCAAAGCACTTACATATATTTAGGAACTAAGTGTATGGTTAAAAAAATTGAAGGTATTAAGATTTTTTGTTTATTTGAAAAATAAAAAAAGAAGAAAACTGTTACATTTGACACCACAGTGGTGTCGATAGTAACACTCGTGGTGTCAATTGTAACATAAATCGCACAAAACATAATGTATCTACTTATTTTTATTAGGTATATTTTTATGTACTAAATGACTATAAAGTTGTAAAATACATAAAAACAAAACAAATTATCTAATTATAAAAACCAAAATTTATAAAATAATTAGAAAAAATCTAATTTAATATGCTTCCCTAAAATAATTTTAACATCGTGAAAGTAGTTCAAATTGCTCAATCATTATCAGATTCACAATTGAAACACATAATTTAATTATTTGGTTTGGGCACAATTCTCATGCGCCCATAATTTACAGGAGGAATACTGGATCCAACCCTCTGCTTGTTGAATATGGTTTGGTACAAATTAAACATAAAGCATCATCAGTTTCTTCTTTTTTCTCGGTTATTATACAAGTTTTTGTTCTTCTTTTACCTTGCTTATTTTTTGCAGCTTTGTTACTCAATACGAAGGATTCCTTCTGATAAATGCAATCAGCTAATCTTTCGAAGCCGTACCAACTTCATCCCAACCAGTGGGATGTCAGAGTTGAGTTGTTGATGTTATTGGAGTAATAGTTGTTGATAATTTATTTTGACTAACAAACTAACTAACCATCACGCCGTTTCCCCGCAGGGGTATGCAGAGAGGATTGAACACCACACTCTTCTATCCTGGCACACCACTTTTGCTTCGGCCACATTCATACATCTTCTCATACAAGTTCTACGGTTGTTTGCGGCTTTAAATAGGGCCATCCTCAAATACTTGTAGTTCTGATCGTGCCAGGTCTTTCACGGACGCCCTCTATTTCTATTGCTTTCAACACTCGCCTCATGTATGCATGAGCCTTATGCAATTATGGCCAAAAAGAATCTGTCAAAGGAAGCAAGACTAGCGGTACATAATAGCGTTCTAGTGCCAACCCCGATGTATGGAAGTGAAGCCTAGAATTGGCAAAAGAGGAATGAAAGTAGACTGAATGTGGTGGAAATGCGGTCACTATGACGCTTGTGCGTAAAATCTTTGGTCGATAGAGTGAGGAATGAAAAAATTAGAATTTATTAAAATTCACAGTAGTCAGCTAATTCTTTTTTGATTAGATAATAGCTTGTTGTGGGGTAGATATCCTAATACTGGAACAGATCCATCTTTTTTGATGCGTTCCATGTATCTATGAGGAGATACGTGTCATATTTCGATATGCTTGGCTGCTTTTCTTATTGACACGTTTCCATTTTTTTATAAAATCTTTTATAAAAGTGTGCCTTCTCAAAGGTTTCTTTGGATGTTTTTCTCCCATTTGTCTTTAATTCTCTAGGTTTAACCATTTTTAACAATCAGGAACCCAAAATGACATTAACTTCCAATTACATTACATTATTACCTCGAAGGTGTCAATTGTAACATGTTACAATTGACACCCTTTACACTGTTACAATTGACACCTTTCGCCACATTGCATTAAGGTTATGTTTTATCTTAAACTATTAAAAAAAACATTAAAATATATACACATCATGATAATAAACAATATTCTGAATTCTAACACACAATAAAACAATAAAAAATACTTACAATTTGACGAATACAAAAAGATGACTATTTAATGATTTTTTTACTTCACTAGGCCGAAATACGATGATATACAATATACCGATACTTTCAAACTGATGTTAACGCAAAATGGCGTTCTTTGATAGCTATTGATCCCGTCTAATAGACGGTACTGCTTGTCCCATTAAATGACCAATATTTAAAAATATACGGCGTCTGTTACAATCGACACCTGTTACTTTTGACACCACCTTCCCCTACGTCTTATGTTGTTTTTAGAACTGTGGCTATCTGTCTCATTTTGTTTAGTACTTAATTCTATAATTTGGTCCAGCCACCGCGATGCAGATTCACTGATGTGGGAGCGATTTACTTCACCTGACCTACTTGTTTTAGATGTTGGTTCTGAGCGAAGTGTTAGTTATTTATTATTTGTGGCAAACGGGATGCAAAAGACAGTAATATATTAAGGAGCCATGTGGTGAATAGCCTTAAGGCTCAACTTATATTCAATTCTCTCTGGACATTTAAGATAGAAACGGTCTGAAGGTGGTGTGAGATATGAGCAAACTTTGAAACACCGTGATGAGTCTTGCGGCTACACTAGCTTTCAATACACTTAAATGAATTGATTATAATATATTATAGCATCAAAAATTGTCGCATAATTTTATGTTTTCTTTTTTCCCCCATTGTGTTCGCAATAATTAAATCCTTAAAAAGTAGAGATGCTTACGTGAATTCGTACCGAATGTGTATTTGCATTAGATGAGAAATGCATTTATATCATCGTGTTTTTCATTATATTAGGTCCTTACATATGAAATTGACGTTTAGTATGGGAGGAACATAAAGCCGATTTTTTTTATTATAATATATTTATTTAATCAAAGTATGTACCATTGCTATCTATGCACTTTTGCCATCTCATAGGTAGTTCATCGATCTCTTTACTATAAAAACCATTCGGACGGGAATCAATAAAATCTTTGAAGGCGGTTTTGACTGCCCCATCGGAGTTGAATTTTTTCCTTTGCAAGAAGTTATCCAAATTTCGAAAAAAATGGTAATCTGTTGGGGCAAGGTCCGGAGAGTACGGTGGATGTCTTAGACATTCCAATTGAAGCTCCTCTAATTTGGTAGCCGTCTGTTGTGCAGTGTGTAGTCTAGCGTTATCATGAAGCAGCAGTGGCCTAGAGCGATTAACCATCCTCGGTTGTTTAGCAGCTAGCTTTTCCATCATGGTTTGCAGTTGCTGACAATAGACATCTGCCGTAATCGTCTGGCCAGATTTAAGAAAGCTGTAGTGAACGACACCAGCACTAGTCCACCAAACGCTCACAACTAACTTTTTTGGAGTCAATTTTCGCTTGGGGCATAGTTTGGCTGGTTCGGCAGGGTTTAGCCATTGCGATGAGCGCTTCCGATTATCGTACAGGATCCACTTTTCATCACAGGTAATGATTCGATTTAAAATCCCTTCATTATTGTGCCGGTTGAGTATGCAACGCAGCAGTCAACGCGCGTTTGTTGATTTGCTTCACTCAATTCGTGAGGTACCCACCTTTCAAGCTTTTTCACCTTACCAATTTGCTTCAAGTGGATTAAAACAGTTTTATCACTAACACCGCAGCCTGCCGCTAACTCGGATGTGGTTTGCGATGGATCCGCTTCCACAATAGCCTTCAATTCTTCATTATCAACTTTGGTCTCCGGCCGTCCACGGGGCTTGTTCTGCAGGTCGAAATTTCCAGAACGAAAACGTTGGAACCAAAAACGCACTGTGTTTTCTTTTGCGGCACCGTCGCCATACACATCATTAATCCTTCGAGCCGTTTCTGCAGCCTGGTGCTACGGTGGAACTCGTACTCGTAAATAACGCGATATTTCAAGTTTTTCATTTTGTAAACTGAGTGACGCAAAGAAAAAAACAATTGAGAAAAAAACAAATGAATTATAATTTTCAAAACACAAATACATGAGTAAATAGCTGTATAAATTTGGATTTGGAATTCCTAACCAAAGAGAAGATATTTGAGATCAAATTTGCCAGTACGGCAAAACGTGAATTTCATATGTAAGGACCTAATATATAAATGTACGTAGGTGTAAAGATCTTGAGAGGTGCGCCCAAAATCATTTTGAAAAAATGGTGAAAATAAAGTAAGGCAAATACCTTTTGATAGTTATAATAATTTTGATATTTATAACTTTTGATATTTACAATAACCTTTTGATTTTTATAAATAGCATTTGAATATTACATAAGTATCGCGCTGTGAAAATGTTTTCTTAAAAAAAATACCGGTACACCCACTAAAAAAACATGTTTCATGTTAAAATTTATAAAATCTGTTATATAATGAAATTTTTACAAAAATATCCACAAAAACGCGCTGCGGGGTATATTTTTAAAAATTTTCAATAAAAAACATGGAGTCAAAAAGTTAGTCCGAAAACACCGATATTCGAACGCTGTAGTCGTTCAAATTCATAGGCTTTGAACCGATTGACGCGTCGATAATAAAAGTTGACAGGTAGATAGGTGCGTCGCGCGCCGTGTGCCGATAAACCCACTGACATTTTGCCATAAAGGTATGTTGTCAATGCAAATGTTAAGCAAACAGGGTGGCAAAAAAATACAAATTTCGCACTCACTCGGAAAGAGTTGGATACGCCGCGCCAAAACGTAACATTACTCTTTTATTGCGCTTATAATGTAATGACATTAAAAACAACTAAGTTTTTATCAATCACATTCTGATAGTATCACGTGATCGTGCAGGAGGCAAATGAAAACACTGAAAATTAATTAACGATTTATTAATTAATTATTCAATGTACAGTCACTTAACACGAATTAAACTTAACGCCATTCTTAAATCTACACTATTTCGCAATATATCACTGGTAAATGAACTCTTTATTATCGCTGGGTAATACTTATTTATCGCTCGTAGAATATTCAATTCTCGCACACAGAAGTCGCACTAGTTTTTTCGCCAATAAGGTACTCCGCTCGATTATTTCGCTTTATTTATCGCTTCGATTATCTCACGACTGGCCATTAACAATCAACGCGTTGTGGCCGACTTCGAACCGAACGAACTGTCAAAAAACGGCTCTTCTTACGCCGCGGAGTAGTTACGGTATTTATAATCTGGTATTTTCGAACATTCTAGATCTAGATTATTCTAGTGTTAAGAAGGTTCTCGTCACGTCTAGGTTGTTTCAGTTATTTATAGACGCTTCGTGAAGTTTGTAGACTTTTCTAGAGCCTTTCATAGTGTTCTTCTAAAGTGATATCACAAGCGATTCAGACAGTGCGTAATTCCTTCTGCTTGGCATTCCGTGACAACATTCAAACAATTAAGTACGCATTTGCTAAATTCAGAAACACAACAAAAAAATGGATCAAATCACACGTTCCTCAAACATCCTAGGACTAGTGAGAAAGATAGTTATAATATATATGGGGTGTTAATATAAGTCGTGTCCGTTTTTTCCAAATGAGGAAGACAAGACAATGCAAAAAAACAAAAACAAATAAAAAATTAGTCAATAACGTAATATTTATTATTTCCAATTCTAGCAAATGTTCTACAAGCTTTTAGATGCCGCTGCGATATTATCCTATCTTACCTCAAAGAATTCTTAGAAATGTTATTTTTTGTCTACCAGACATTCCAATTTGAAGGTAACGTAAAAAAGAACAATATACTAACTTTTATTATTACAATCACCCTCTCGACACTTTTACAAATCCCTGTCCGAACAATAAAAACTTCAAGTCTATTTCTCTTCCAGTTCTATAATGCCAATCTACATTATTTCTCTCCTCTTCCTAAAATGCTCTATCACTATAACGAGACTAGCAGATAAGCCATGATAAATAAAAAAACATAATAATAATTAATAACGATTGACTGCTGATTGACTTTTCACACTCGGGCGCCCGGGCGCCTCATTAACGGCTAGTCATTTAATTCGATAAACCATTTGTTAAAAATAATCGTTAATTTTTTTTTTTTAATTATTTTTTATTCTCAAAAATGTTTTTTTTCCAAATCAGGTATGCTGCATTGAAGATATTTCATTTCACAACAGGTAGGTTGCATGATCTTCTTTTCTGTCTCGAATACGCAACGGGGAAAGTTGGATATCAGTCACGGAGGAGGAGCTCCACGGAAATAGACATTACGCGGTCATTTTGTTTCTGAAATGCTGAAATGTTTACAATAAAATAAAGGTTTTTTAATTTGTAACTTAAAAAGTGCCAGTAAAAAATTAAAAGTAATCCTTCTTAGTAATAAGTGGCACAATATCCATCTAATTTTTACTCTCCCACTGTAGTGTATGTAACCTGTTGGTCAGCTGAGTTTATTTATTTAATTAAATTTATTATTTCATTAAATAAATAAACAATGGTTAATTATTTATTTATTTAATGAAAACACATTCTATGATAATTATAATAAATTAGATGTATCAATTAAGTACAAAAATATGCATGGAAATAGGTACACATTTTTCGTAAAAAAACTATCCCAAACAATTAAATTTGCGTATGTAAGATTACTTACGTATGACATTAATTAATTAACTACGTGATAGTACAACGTATTTTGTAATAATAAGTGGAAAACTAATTACCATTCCCAATTAATAATTAAGAAGGTTTTTTTTTACCGCAGCTCCGATAAATGCCACTTTTCTAGAGATTTCAAAATAAATACTTTTTGACCAATATTTCGTTAGCGATTGTTCTGTTCCATATCTCCTTAGCTAGACCGAGGCCTGTGGTAAGCGAGACGGGATAATCCGTTGTCAATAATCAAATCATTAAAATGTAATCCCACTACGAATTATCGGCTTCACGAATTCCTGTAAATTAATATAAACAATAATCAAAATCTCGGACGATGCCGGGTAAGAAAACCGGTATTGTATTAGTAAATAAGATTCACTTTGGCAATAACATAATGATACAAATTATTATATTTATCCACACGCGTTTTCACGCAGTGTGCTATTACATTATAATGTAATAACACACGGGTTACGCGGCCCTAAGATGGGGTGTGCTAGCTCACCACCCCCACAGCCAGCCACCCTCGGACGGACACCACAAGTAATTATTATATTTCGCCTTTGTTTCAGTTAGTTGTGGGCCACCCATTATAATTTTTGGTCTCACTTCACTGCTCACAAACGGATATAAATTAGGGAAATTCTTAACGAGTCGACGAGCATTGTATCCACTGATCCGTTTATTTTAAAGATCTATAAATAGGTCAAGAAATTACTTAAACGTTTCTTAAAAAGGATATTATTTATTGGGTGGGGCTTGATGATATGATTTATACTTGGGGGAGACCAGATAGATGATATTTATTTATAGAGGAGGCCAAATGGATAATATTCATTTATGGAAGAGGCCATATGGATAATTCTTGTTAATGGAAGAGGCAAGATGGATAAGTTTAATTTATGGAGTAGGCTAGATGGATAATACTCACTTATGAAGGAGCCCAGTTGAATAATATACATTTTAGATGGAAGCCAGGTGAATAGTTTTCTTTTATGGAAGAGACCAGTTAGAAATGTTAAATTATGGGGTAGGCAAGATGATAATATTATTAGCAATGGAGGTAAAAAATTACAAATTTTAAAAAAATGTGAAAAATAATGCATAATAAATTTGTTTAACTGTCAACGCTACTCCGAAAAATTTACAATTACAAAAACCCTTTGACTAAACGGAACATTTTAATATTGTAATATTGAAAATTGACTAATGAAATTTAACCAACACAATACGAGCTCGTAAGTTCAAAAACCCGATGTGAGCCACGGGGACCAACGTAAAATTCTTCTCCACATGCTCGATATGACTGCTCGCCAGTTAAATTCCAAGTACGTTTAGTCGGATGATTTATTTTAATTTATGCAGTGCTTACTTTACGAAGAAAATAAAGTCTTGCATACTTGCACATCAAAGATAAATGAAGCCCAAAACTTTTTCTCTAAATCGAGTGGATTTCATTTCAAATTAAATAAATAACCATCCCACCGTAAGTTATATTACAGCCTCTGTTTCGAGAAAAGCGTATTGGATTGGCCCCAGGAGTATTGCCAGACATTAAGTAAACTGTTGGTTAAAAGAATACACGATTACTAAATTTGCTGAGATTTGTTATATCTCTACCGTACTCTCCTAGGTCGTATGATACAGAAATTGTTTTATATGCATGTTCTGAGAACACAATTACTGGATTCTGTCCATAGAGGGATATTTATTAATTAAGATGAATTACATAAGTCTCACAGAGACAAAGCCGTTCATATGATCAACGTGTATGGAAGTCTTTATAGGGTGGCCCAGGACTTACGGCTTGTATGAGCTGGCTTAAGTGATCACTCTACACAATGTTACTTCATCAATTCTTGATAATGTTGTTGTTCTTGTGTTCTTGATGAACGTTACACTTCGTAAAGTGGTCACTTAAGCCAGCTTGTAACGATATTGGCCTATTCAAATAGACATTGCTGAAAAATTATACGAAAATATCTATCTGCTAAAGTTTATAATAAAGAGAAGCTTCACAAACCGTTAAATACTCTATAATTAAATATTTGCCGGATAAGTAGGTGCGGACGAGCTTTATTATTTCTGCACGCGGGCGTGTAAAGCAGGCTTTATGTTATTTTAGTTTGGCGAAGCGAGCCTATCAAAAGCGGTTGTCCGCGTAACGAATCTGACCAATGAAACGCGTCCTTAGAGTTAGACTTTGACTTTTACACGCTAGTTGGAATCAAAGATGGCGCGAGATAGGGACTATTTTTAGGCGTTACAAATTAGAAAGCGGCACTTGAGTTTTCAGCTTGATGGTCGGCGGAGGCTTTGTCGAGGAGAGTCAGTAAGGAAGATAATTTGGCTGGATCGAGGAAAAAGCCTGAGGTTGATAATAATTCAAAGAGAATTGGAACAGTGAACAGCTAAGCATTTTCAATATTATTTATTTCTATTGCCTTTTTCGTGTATTCAATTTAGAACTTTCTGGATCGTAACAATTATTGATACATGTTGTGGATTGTTTTGTTACGTATTTTGGGCCTAGGGATAATTATTACTATACGCGCTTCAGATTCAATATACAAGAAATCGTAATATGGCGACTGTGATAGTTATTCAAATTATTGCATAACGCTTATGAAATATATAATTCTGTCGCTGTTCATATGAAAAATCATTTAAATTTGATATTCATATATTACCAAAGATATAAAGGCTTTAAAATGGAATACCTTACTGACGAAGGGTGTTTCGTGTTTGTTCGTGGGTTTTAAAATTCAGTATAATTATGTATATTCAATGTCGCGAGGTTCGGAATGTGCGAGAGGTTCTTCAGGGCGGATGTATTCTTATGCTAACGAATGCTTTGTTATCTATACTGGCGATTGAATACACGGATTTCTATATGATTTGTGTAGATCGTGCGAGGAGTTTCTTACTAATAATATATTTTAAAAATGCATCTGGATTTTATATTTATTTTATTAAAACATGAATGTGTGGTTTATTTGAACTCGTTACATGTTTGTATTGCGTATCATTAGGCAATCGTTGAAAACACGATTTGTTCCTATCAAGTTCTTATAAAGACGTGTTTCGAATTGTATATATTCCTTAATTGCGGTGGTTATTCATATGGCATTGTTTTATTCATTCAATATTAGATATTTGAAATGTTTTTTTGTTACAACATATTCCATTATTGTGGGTCGTTTACGGTTAGATCAGATCAACCTTCGGTCTTCCGTAGCCGTGATAGTTTTCATATGACATTGTTTAATTCATTCAATATTAGATATTTGAAATGTTTTCTAGAACATTTTTCACTATTGTGGGCAGATCGCGGTCTCTTCAGGGGTAGTTAACCTTCGGTCTTCCGTGATCACGTTATTTACTTATATGACAGATTGTTTTGCTTTGTTCGTTTAATATAAGTAATATCATATTTTTATGAGTTACCGTAATTATTTATCTATATGATTTTATTATTGAGAGTGATGCAACGAATACTACTTTCATGAATACGAATATCAGGCCTACTATTCGGTGAATACGAATGCGGATATTTCCATCAAGGTGGGGGAACTTGAACATACTTGTAAATATAATAACCTTGATGCAACGAATACTACCTTCACGAATGCGAATGTTACGCCTACTATACGGTGAATACGAATGCGAATACTTCCACCAAGGTGGGGGAGAACGCAAGCATACTTGTAATTGTATTGTTTATGTCTGCTTGTGATATCACTGTACGGCGTAGATGAACTAGTTTGAAAGGGCTTATGTTCTGTATGTGCTCGGCGTAGAGGGAATAGTTTTTTGTTTCTAGGATCTAATACAGGTTTACAGGTGCTGATATTGAAATATATATACAAGGAAAACACTATTTTGGGAACCATTAACTGGATGGAAGATATTGAAGCACACATACGCACAAGGAGGACGTTATGTTAAATACATGACTGAAAAGTTGTTATTGGAAAACACAGGCGTCCAGTCGGCGGGACGCAAGCATACTTGTAATTATATTGTTTATGTCTGCATGTGATATCACTGTACGGCGTAGATGAACTAGATTGAAGGGGGTTTATGTCCTGTATGTGCTCGGCGTAGAGGGAATAGTTTTCTTGTTTCTAGGATCTAATACAGTTTCACAGGTGCTGATATTGAAATATATGTGTATATGTATATGTATATATATATATACAAGGAAAACACTATTTTGGGAATCACTAACTGGATGACAGATATTGCAGCACACATACACACAAGGAGGACGTTATGTTAAATACATGACTGGAAGGTTGTTATTGGAATACACAGGCGCCACTAGAAGATATGGGCAGTTTGCAGAGAACTTCAACTTCTGTCAGTTAAGGACCTTTTACTATTACTATTCTTTCGCCTTTTGCATAACCGTGGATGAACTAGATTGAAGGGGGTTTATGTTCTGTATGTGCTCGGCGTAGAGGGAATAGTTTTCTTGTTTCTAGGATCTAATACAGTTTTACAGGCGCTGATATTAAAATATATATACAAGGGAAATGAAGGGCTACACAGGCGCTGGTAATTGCTCAATTTTGGAGAGTTATATTACTTCGGATCAGGATGCCATCTCAGAAGCAGACCAACTACAGAACTAAGATAAGAACCTTTGATATTATTTATTCCTGATGTTTTCTTATGTGTATCAAATGGAATGTTCGTGCTATATAATTTGTCATTGTCTCATGGTCACTATTCATTTCATTACGTGGGTTCAGAGTTCGACGGTAACGGACGCGGAAACAAATTAGTACTGATGTCGGGACGTAACGTCGGGATTATATCTTAATTATCTTTAGGATAGAAGCGAGGTCATCATACGTGCATTCTGCATTTCAAACGTTTTACTAACATATATAAATACATATTATTGCGTTTTACAAATTGAATATGATCGCGGGAAATAGGCATTCCGTCCGGTTATGCAATGTTAACTTCCAACGTAGCATAATGAGATCTTATTACCGGTGCTAGACTCTCGAGGTTAGTCACGTGATTGTTGTATAAATGGAATAGTGAAGGGGATTGAAGAATGAGATACACTCGCGATACAGGTAGTTGTATGTAACTGGGATCAAATGACGGGGTGCGTGTTCTCGGTCCAGGGGATGAACGGGACTGCGGAGACACTCTGGGTGGGTCTAAGTAGAATTGCGCAAAGCCTCCACACAGTTAAAATGTGTTCAGTCAAGCAAAGGTGAAGCATTTCGAATCGGACCAGAGCGTCGTGCCTCAAACACAGCCGGAGGGAAGAAGCCCCTACGTTCTTTCACTCCCTTGGCCCGACGAGCTCGAATTCCGGATATGAATGTTCATGAATGTCAGCTAAAAGACTCAGGTAGCCGTACCTCAATCAAAACCTTCGTTCGGGACCTCATCAACGTACGAGACAGGGCGTTCCGCATGGACGAGCAACTATGAGAAGCAAATGAAGGGGATTGAAGAAAGGGATACACTCGCGATACAGATAGTTGTATGTAACTGGGATCAAATGACGGGGGGCGTGTTCTCGGTCCAGGGGATGAACGGGACTGCGGGGACACTCTGGGTGGGTCTAAGTAGAATTGCGCAAAGCCTCCACACAGTTAAAATGTGTTCAGTCAAGCAAAGGTGAAGCATTTCGAATCGGACCAGAGCGTCGTGCCTCAAACACAGCCGGAGGGAAGAAGCCCCTACGTTCTTTCACTCCCTTGGCCCGACGAGCTCGAATTCCGGATATGAATGTTCATGAATGTCAGCTAAAAGACTCAGGTAGCCGTACCTCAATCGAAACCTTCGTTCGGGACCTCATCAACGTACGAGACAGGGCGTTCCGCATGGACGAGCAACTATGAGAAGCAAATGAAGGGGATTGAAGAAAGAGATACACTCGCGATACAGATAGTTGTATGTAACTGAGACCAAATGACGGGGTGCGTGTTCTCGATTCAGGGGATGAACGGGACTGCGGGGACACTCTGGGTGGGTCTAAGTAGAATTGCGCAAAGCCTCCACACAGTTAAAATGTGTTCAGTCAAGCAAAGGTGAAGCATTTCGAATCGGACCAGAGCGTCGTGCCTCAAACACAGCCGGAGGGAAGACGCCCCTACGTTCTTTCACTCCCCTTGGCTCGACGAGCTCGGGCTCTGGTTATGAATGTATGTGAATGTAATAACTCCGTACTCAAGGACGAGATAGGACGTTCCTCATGAACGAGAAATTATAAGATGCAGGTAGCAGTTCGACAGTCAATACTTATGCTCGGGGCCGCTTTAATGAACGAGATCTGTTAGCCGTTTAACAATCAATTTTTATGATCGGGACCGCATTCAGGCGCGCGATGACATTACTAACACCATCATACTCATCATTCACCACCTTTTCTAACTTGCTGTATACAGAGACCTTCGGGGTTCTCCCTTCCCGGCCAGCGAGAAACATATCAGGAACTACACAATCAACTGTAATAATCATGCTGGTTTACCATCATTTAATATCTCTAGTCAATAAGACTACACCGTGGGATCAATCACATCAACTATATTTGGCGATGCTAACATGGCTCTGACTGACGCGCTCAAGGGAGAGTCTTTGCCAGTCACCCAGTTAGTTCATTCAGCCCTTTAATCAGCAGTAAACATCATAATAATCCGGCTCATGTAGCCGCAACGTGGGATCCTCATCATAATACACCAGTCAATTTGACTGCCCCGCGGGATAATATCCAAACCTTAATATCAGACGCGGGATTTCTTCCTGATATGTTTGTCGCCGGGAAGCGAGGACTTCGGGGGATTCCAGCAGGAGCAATAGAGTCTCGGCTTGATCTTGGTCTGCAGCTTAGTGTGGGAGGTTATGTCTAAAAAGGAGTTAACCACCGGATGCGGCGATGCTCTGGGGCCGCATCCCCCTCCCCCCTACAGGGGGGGGGGGCATCTAAAATCCACGGTTGAACAGAAGTGGTTAGACACTTCTTAAATTTCACTTACAAATCTGTATCTTCCATTCCCTTAGAATCTCGGGCTGCGATAATGTCAGACAAAGCTTGCCATGAGCCTCTGTTGCGCCTAGTTGTTGTGAATATATATATGTTTG
This sequence comes from Agrypnia vestita, assembly GCA_016648135.1. Taxonomy (NCBI): domain Eukaryota; kingdom Metazoa; phylum Arthropoda; class Insecta; order Trichoptera; family Phryganeidae; genus Agrypnia; species Agrypnia vestita. Next base: position 27,454 of record JADDOH010004059.1, read on the forward strand.
TCTTCCCCTACTATGTACTATGAACAGATTGAGCAGATTGGACAACGTGAGACGCGCTATCGGTAGGTTTCTTACTTGTGTTTTGAATATAACGTATGCTATTATATCTTGTAAATCTGTCATAAATGGGTGCCGCATGTGGTTGTGCTGACACGGTTCTAAGCTGCTATTATGAGATGTTGATAATCAATGCGGGCGGAATCTTTAGCGTATGCCGTTAACTTGGCAACGATTGTATTGTTTTATATTACAGTATTTTAACCCCGATGGTATTATAGTTATGGCGTTTCAATGTAAGGGAGTTTTGCTACTAGCGTTTATTCCTAGGCTACGCCGCATATAATTGGCTTTTAGGCCAACTCCGGACGTGGACGATATCGGCTATCTCTCATATAGGCGAAACTGTAGAATTCTAGAGCGGTTTCTAGAAGGACGAGTACGGATTAGTTACGTGCGTTTGTTATTTCCATAGTTAGGTAAGAATTCGATCTATATTAGTCTAGTCGCGTTAATAAGAATACGAATCTCACCACATATCAAAAGAATTTTGGATAGCTACGGACACAACGGAGGGGGAATTTTCCTAACCACTAGATAGATCACGACTGGCCAATTTTGAAAATATAAATTCTTAACAAAAAAATAAATAAAAATATTAGCTTTCATGTAAATATACTTCCGAAGTTCTAAGTTCGACTTAAGTTTTTATCTAGTAGCTTAAAGCATAAAGTGTGTGCTTAAAAAGTCCCAAAAGCCGTAATAAAGCTCAATTCGGTAGCTTAAAGTCTCAAGCTTTGGGCTTTTCGTAAAACTTATATTATTAAACTTTATAGATAGGTATTTAGCTTAGGTGTGCAGGTAGGTACGTTACACTCCTAATATATCGTGCCGTAAATACAACAATATATCATATAATATTCTCACCAAAATTAACTTCACCTGTTAAATATTATGGTAAATTTCTCTTTGAAAATATGTACAGTAAAATGTTTACAATTTTGCACTCTAACTCCTTAAATAAATAAACAAATAGTTGCGTACTGACCCAAACTGTCAACTTACAACGGCAAAGAGAACTATTTGTACTATTACAAATATAGTGTATTATACACTATCGAATCAGCGTACTAAAAAATGTAAATTTATGAAAAGTTTACCCAACAAACATATCAAATTTCATAGTAGTTAGGAAATAACATGTCATCAAAGTTTTATTTTATTAGCACATGTTATATTTTTCAAAAGAACATTACTGATTTGAATACAAATACAATGTATGAGTATATAACGTGCTCAAAGTCAGGAATCGGTTTATTTTATTACTATAAATTTTATAGCGCTACTTTCGCAAAAATTTTATCTCGTGGGCAATGAGCTCTACCCAAAAATCTTCAAAACTAAATAAACCAGAAAGAATAATTTTATCTAATAATAAACATACATTGTACCGAAAATGTTTCCATGTAAATTTATCTGTAATCTCTTTATACTAACAAGAAATAAAACCTTATTGCTATATGATTGCTCAATTTTCGTAGTAACAAGGTTTTATGTGATTTTTTTTTTCTTAAAATAGAACTAGCTACTAGCAATAATGATTTTAGACTAATTCTGCGTAAATTGATTTGATTAAGAAATGTTATAGGTACATTATAGATGTCTCACAGAAACGAAGAAATTTTAATGGGAAAGCACGTGTGGCTTATTGGAGCGCCATTACGTCTCGCGTTCTATGCAACGGTAGGAGTCGACCCATATATCAAATTTATTCTGGTCCTTAAGTGGAGGCGCTGCACTGGAAGCGGAAGTCATATCGAGAATGTGAATTGAAACACGTACTGGCAATGATGAATGTACGTACGATGGTGAATGTATTCACAAACGTTTTCAATGTAAGTTAGTAAATATAAGTAGCAAAGGTTAGAATATATTAGAATCGCGCCTTTTCCCGCCTATCCTTGTTTCGGGTGTAGATATTTTTTTCTGAATACCAAGGCCGTTTTATTCTCTTAAATTAAAGCGGTTTAAATTTTTTTGTTTGTATGTTGAATTATCCTTCAGCAAAACTTTGAACGCATTTTTCTCAAAAGTACATATTTCAACCTGGTCGACAGCACATCAGAAAAACTTTAGAGTCGATTTGCATGCGCCAAGTCGTAAACTGTTTGAAAATCCAGTCTCTACGGTACCACGTAGGGATTTTTTTATAAAGGGCCCCCTTCTACTTTTTTTTTTAACAAATGATGAAAATTTTCTATAAAAAATCGAAAATAAAATTCGCTAGTCCGACATTTTTTTTAGATATCGAAATTCCCCTGCGTGATGCTATAAACCTATAAGTCTAGTTTTTAAGTATATATTTATTTTATTTTTCGGTTGTACACTATGGCTTAATAGCTGTCAACCACCCAGCGGCAAATTCGTCACAGTGTCATCTTGGAAGCGGCGTACACCGAAAACAATACTTTAGATTTGCGTACAAAAATTTGTATGCAGTCTTCAATATGAGTAATAAATAAAAAATTACATGTATCGTTTGCTTGAAAATAAATACGAAAAATACACCCTCATACCGCGCGCGCACAGTAGTCTGGGGCCTCAACACTTTGTAAATTGCCGATTCAGAAACAGCTGAAAAAAATTTAATAACAAAATACATACGTAAGTACGGAAAAATCATTATAACGGCATGATAGCACTTACCTGAAATGGCGGCAATACGTCTATGAACGTAATCAAACGGTATAATTGAGGTTTGGAGACGTTTTTCTTTTTCTCGAGTATCACTTTCAATCATTATTAGCACTGTGACTAACAAAAAATTGTACTCTCATATAAACATAATCTGTCCAAATCATCCAAATTTGTCCACTCTCCAGATAAGTTGGATAAGTTGGAGAAACTGTAAGCATTTCGCCCGAATATCTGTCACTCGGCCATACACACACTAGTCACACTGCTTCACCGGTTTTATCGCTGGTAATGTCGTATTCGTCAAACGTCAAACAATGAATGTCCTGCGCGCGCTTTTTTCCGCCTATTTTTATATAAACCATGTTGGTTTTCGAATGTTTGAGATCGTTCTATTTCTACATTTATAGCATCCCCTCGACATTTCCAGTTTTTACGAGTATCCCAGTCGATTCCAGAGTTTTCAAGAGATTTGGATAGTGCGTAATCCTTCCAATTCAACCATCTCGTTACAGTTTGTAATACTTGAAATTGTTTAGAATAAAATTTAACATTTTTATATGAAAGTATGTTCCAACATACTTTCATATAAAAATATACTCTGGTACATGATATGTGTTAAAAATTGAAAATATTAATTTTCAAATTCATCATAATTTCAGTAGACATGTAATAATTCGAAAGAATATCAAATACGCGTCAAAAGTAATATTGCTAAAAAAACTGGTTACGAAAGCTGTGTATTCTATCTTGTTAATGAGAAAAAATCAACTGATGTCTCTAGCAGCGGCCAAAGCAATATATGATGAATTATTTATTCGAACATATACATAGAACTTTCAAAATTTGATAATGTGTGGATTTTCTCACGATGTAATTGGTGAACGTTGTATTGTGTGTGAGTGATCACTTAAGCTAGCTCATACAGGTTGTAAGCCCTGAGCCATCGTATAAGAGACTCCCACTTTTTTCGTCTCTATGAGACTTCTATAATTTATCCTTAATTAAAATGAAAGTCAGGATTTTCTTAAATAATACATTTTCTGATATCTTTGTGTTTGTCGTTTGAATATAACATAATAATCACTTGATGTAAACATGCCCATGTATTTTAGTGAGATAAATTTAAGGAGAAGCTTAAGTACGGAGGTAAAGTGCCTACGCGATATCACACACGACGCGGGAGAAGGCCCCTAAATAAGCAAAATTACGACCGACTGGAGGGCTTTTGCTTTGTGATCACAAAGTCTTGGGAAGTCGAATGCCGGATCCTTCTAGAGTTCAAAGCCGAAGTGTTCACCGGGAAAAAGACTACCAGAAATCAATCGGCTACTGAAGTTGTTCTGATTATTTCAATGGTCCTCATTCAGGTATGCTTCGACTCCACTGACTGACGAGTCCACGACAATATCCGATGGACGAATTCGATGAATTCGAATTCGATGGCCACAACACTGGTCTCCAATTTGAGCACTCAAAATTACATTGTCACATGAGCATTACAAAGTCTTCCGAAAAGGTTACTTCGACTATCAGTTCGGTATATGAGTGGCGATATAAACGGCACTTCGCTGATGAGCTGTAGTTTTTTACTGTGTGAGGTGTAAACAAAGAAGGACGAAGGGGTAAGTAGGGGTCGTGACGTAAATGCCAGATCTAAAATTCGCGAGTATCAGCACCTGAGGATACAAATACCGAACAGTTATCAATACGAGTATATTGTATTGAATATTTTTTTATAAAAATGTATCTACAACTTTACTCTTCCGCTAGAGTTCGTGACGTTTAAAGAGGAGAAACAAATGTTATTTTGATCTGCATGCTTAATTGTACTTTTAACAATTATATAATACAAAAAAATATGCTTCTCCCCCTTTTTGTTAAACTTAAAAAAGTTTAATATATCCAGAGAATCGACTTAAAATAAATTAAAATTTCTTTTCTCTTTTTGGTAGGTACTTTATGTAATGTTAATTTATTTTCTAATTTAATTCATTTTTTGTTACTTTATTTACCTATTGCTAATTTCTATTGTTTTATTTTTAACTTTATACCAGTATTTGATAATCCCTGAAAACCTTACTGGTCAAATAAAAAAAAAGCTGTTTAGTCACGTTATATATAAAACAAAACTGTACTACCTACATATATTTTAATTCTATAAATAAAAATAAAATAGTTTGTCGCGGTAATTCAAATAATTTGTTCAGGATTCACATAACCTTATTTTTGTATTTTTTTAATATTATTGGAGTTAAGTTAGTAGATTGATTATGTAAATGTCACCAATCTTTAAAATTTTAACTTGAAAATAACCATTAGAGAAACTATTCGATCCTTCATTATGTTCCTCGAGATTGGGGAATCGGCTTCCTGGTGTGACGCCCATTGTGCGAGTTGGTTCCTCTACCGGTCTTTGTGGGAAGACTCACATAAATATTGTGTGTGCTTTCAGTTCAACTGTCCCATTCCATTATTTATTTCGATAATTGTGTTGTCGTGCGACGATACTCCTTTTGTTTTCGTACGTGAATGGCACACCCCGAATGAGGCAACATATCTTAGAATGTTACTGTAACGGCTAGTGTTGCATATAAGTTAAGATGAAATTCACCACTTTGTTCACAGCTTCTCTTGCATTTTGCATGGAATTTTGCATCAAATAAAAATTCGGTCACTAACTTCCAAGAATTTTAAATACATATATATGTATAGGATCATAAATAGCATGACTGATTGCCCCCAGATTGTTAGTCTGATCGACTTATATACCCCATTGAGGTCATCAAGACACAGTGCATTATCCTATTATAGTTGAAAGTCAGAAGTAATGCATCAACAAACTCTGTAATCCCCAGACTGAATCAAGATCTGACTGAGACTGAGAAGATCAATGAATGGGAATGAACATGCAGAGGCGCCTGACATTTTTGCTGATAATATAACTGTGTATAGGACAATGTTGATACAATACTTTACATCTCAACTAAATGGCAATGGATAATAAATTTTTCTTTTTCTTGTTACTACTTAAACTTCTCTTTTTAATTTACACGAATCTATAAGATGTACTTGAATATTTTTAACTTCAATCTTAATTTACACAAATCTATTATATGCACTTGAATTTTTTAACAGCAATCTAAATTTACACAATTTATCTTGTACCTTTTAACTGTATATATATCTGTCTTATGTAATTTTTTAAATTTATATTTTGTATAAGCTCATAAGGGCGTTTAAATAAATAAATAAAAATTAAAAAATTAAAAATTTTAAACCCCTTGACTTACGATTTTTTCATAATTAAGAAAATTGCTTTAACATAATGCTATTTATATAGTATATAAGCACTAAAAATTACTTTTTCGTCTCTTAACTCTAACATGCAATAGCATTCCTTCAACAGTCATCTGTTTGGTTTAAAATTATCAGAACCCCAAATAATAAACCCAAGATTTATTAACACCCCCTATAGACCACACCCCGTCTCCTTCTCTCCTCTACTCAAATTCTTAATCCTCTTTGATAATAAAATTCAGAAATTCAAATAGTCAGCCTTTAGTTAGAGTAACACATATGTGAAGAGTATTTTATGAAGGTGTTGGTGTGTAAATAATACTATGCTTGTGGTGTGTAGTGATATTTACATCCTAGTGTAGTGGTTGTCCTAACAAAGAGACGGGTTGCGTCTCGAAAACGGTAAACAAAAAAGTAATTTTAAGTGGTTATATACTAACATAAATAACATTTTGTTAAACTGTCTGACCACAAAGTTATTGCTTTAAGTATTAAAAATATTGATAATTATTATTTTAAACTGAAAAACTAAAAAAAAAAAACAAATTCCTAGTCAATATTTCCGGTTTCAATCAATTAAGTTAATTAAAACGCTACGTGTTTAAGATACAAAACGGTATGTTTTTGTCAACTAGCAGATATAAGTGCAAAAAAATATTTGAGAAAATATGTGAATTTTGCTAAAATTGCAAGGTGATCACCTTTATTCAAATAATTTATTTTATCAACTTACGAAATGCCCACAAGTCGTGAATGACTCTTAAAGATAGTCCTAGAGTGACTTAGTACGATGTTAAAATATTTTTTATTTTTTTACGATAGGGGAATGAAAACGTTTACACTTCTATGGATGAGAATTATTCGTTCATATTCTTATACTGAAGATTCCGTTCATAATGATTCAACTCCCGGTGAGGTAATCTATGCGATTTTCTCAAGCCTGGGTTGTTTATAAAGGAAATAATTCTTCCGGATAATGCCGCGAAATATATTTTTTAATACATAACTCTCTATGTAACAATGTCAGTCAGTAACCCTGTAAGATGGCGCAAATAATTATGATGAATGAAAAGCAAGAAAAAAAAACATGATTCTTTTTGTAACAATTTCCGTCACTAAGCGCTATCAGATGATGAAAATAATGATGGATAAAAATATTATATTTGTCTGTGTGATAATGTCCATCACTAACTACCAACTGGCGCAAATATTGAAGATGTATAAAAAAACATAATTCTCTACATAACAATGTCCGTCACTAACGCTATCAAAACGGTACGCTAAACAAGATGGCGCTGTTATCACAGTTTTTACTTGAGGCCGAAACATAGTGTATAAATTACTACATTTTAAAGGGTTAAAAGTAGTATTTTATAATTTGTCACAGTAGTAAAAATGACATCGTGTACAATCCGCTGTTCCTCCTTAGGCTGTTCACTTCCTCTTCGGCTTTGGACCAGTCGGCAGCTTTTGTTACTCGCTCTGTTTCACCGCGTACCATTGATCAATAAATTCTAACCTATCATAAGTACGCATTTATATTTCTATTACGGTTCAGTGTCATACCTATGTAAGGTTAACCGACCAGAAGGCGATTACCAATTCGCATCGCATCCTTCAATTCAATTCAATTCAATTCAATTCAATTTATTTCATGATAATATGTACATGACAAACAAAATGTTTAAGGCATACATATTAGGAAGTATATATCAAAAATGAAAATATTTAATAAATTAAAAATAACATAAAATCTGGTCAAAGGTGTAGGAGAATCCCGCTTCGGAAAACCCCCTCAGACACATGGAATATATCAATACCCAAAGCGATCTTGTTCAGCATAGCTGTGGCTCTTCCAACAGACATAACCATCGGCAGGTTGGTCCTGTATATTGGAATGTGAAACAATCTATGCTGACGATGTCTAGTGTAATTATCAGGAACATACAAACCAATGCTCTGCATAATTTCAGGATTATCGATCATACCGCGCAACAACCGATAAAAATGTGTAATCAAATACACATTCCTTCTAGTCTCTAAACTATTGTAGCCAAGCATACCCTGGAGAAACTCGGTTGGGAATCCTTCTGACATCACGCAAATAACGAATATCACATACAGCACTATGTATGTTTAAAATAGTTTTCGAGAATACCCGCGTACTGAGAACTCTTTACAACTCCTTGGTGTGGATTAGACTCGAGAGTGGCTCGATGATCTGGGGGCCACATGAGGGCAAGTAGTCTCTTTTGGTGGAGAAAGTCCAAAAGAAGTTTCTGAGATATCTCTACATGAGAGAGTACGGGCATTATCCTTGGCTTTACCCAACCGAGTTTCTCCAGGGTATGTTTGGCTACAATAGTCTAGAGACTAGAAGGAATGTGTATTTGATTACACATTTTTATCGATTGTTGCGCGGTATGATCGATAATCCTGAATTTATGCAGAACATTGGTTTGTATGTTCCTGATAATTACATTAGACATCGTCAGCATAGATTGTTTCACATTCCAATATACAGGACCAACCTGCCGATGGTTATGCCTGTTGGAAGAGCCACAGCTATGCTGAACAAAATCGCTTTGGGTATTGATATATTCCATGTGTCTGAGGGGGTTTTCCGAAGCGGGATTCTCCTACACCTTTGACCAGATTTTATGTTATTTTTAATTTATAAAATATTTTTATTTTGATATATACTTCCATAATATGTATGCCTTGAACACTTAGTTTGTAATGTACATATTATTAAATAAATTAAAT